>APFE031649672.1:18476-32830 GCA_000404065.3 Pinus taeda | reverse complement strand
GAAGTGTGTGGCGAAGGCGAGATGGATCATCCTTGAGGGAGTTCGAGACCATATTGTCTCGAGTCTCCATGGGAAGGATACTCCATTTTCAATGTGGAAGGCATTGAAGGACCGCTACCAGAAGAGTAGCGACCAAAGGAAATTAGCGCTCAAGGATAAGATTTGAAGAATCAAGATGGAGAAGGGCGATACTATTTCCACATATCTGATCAAGCTCACCGCCTACAGAGATGAGCTTGGCAGTGTGGGAATAACTACTACTGATGATGATATGGTGAGCCTCGCTCTCCTTGGCCTTCCAAAGAGTTGGAATAGCTACTAGGACTCTGTGAATGGAAGGGAGAAATTGCTGGATTGGGAACAACTATGGTCGGATCTTATGCAGGAGGAGCACACGAGATGGTTCTTCATCCAAGAATGATGATGAAGAAAATCTGGCCTTAGCAAGTAAGGCAAGGAAAGGGAAGGGGAAGGCTTCCCATTTCAAATCAATTTCTTCTCATGGAGGGAAGAAGGGTGACATGTCTAAAGTAATATGATTTAATTGTCACAATATGAGACATTATGCGACTAATTGCCCATCGAAGAAGTCCAAGAAGGGATCCTCAGAAGGATCGAAAGGTGAGACATTAGCCTCTCAATTTGAAATGGACTTTACCCTCATTGCATGCATGGTGTCATCAATGATGGGTTGTGTCTGGTATCATGACAGTGGAGCCTCATTCCACATGACTGGTGATAAAAATTTATTCAGTGCCTTGGAGGAGACAGAATTCAAGATGCACATAGAGATGGGTGACGACGGAAGGTATAGCGTTTCAAGAGTGGGCACGATTTCTTTTCAGAGGGAGCATGGAGCTCCTCTCAACTTGACAAATGTGATGTATGTGTCTGGATTGAAGAAGAACTTGGTATCGGTCACAATGTTGGATGACAAAGGCTACGATGTTGTCTTCAGTAAAGGAAAGGCATTCCTAAGACACATAGCCACGGGTCAGACCAAGAGGATAGGGATTCAGGTGAAGAATCTCTATAAACTAGAGGTAGATGATTGTGCAGCATTGAGTACGAAAGAAGAATTGCTGCAAAGCCAAGACATTGGCGAGTTGTGGCACAGGCAGTTGGGCCATTTTCATCATGGGGCTTTGAAGATAATGCAGTAGATATCTATAGGACTTCCCAAAGGTAAACTTGAGCAAGTTGACACATGAAAAGGTTGTACCTTGGGAAAGTACATAAAGTCTTCCTTTCATGATCGAGACAGTCGAGTAAAGGCTATCTTAGAGCAAGTTCATACTGATTTGTGTGGACCATTCTCAACGGCATCCACAGCGAGGCAAAGATATTATGTGATTTTCATGATGACTATTCTCATAAATGCTAGATTTATTTCATGCAGAAGAAGGACCAAACTTTCACAAAGTTTTGTGAGTTCAAAGCTTTGGTTGAGAAAGAGTCAGGGAAGAAGATCAAGGCCTTGAGAAGCGACAACGATGGAGAATATGTCTCTCAAGAGTTTAAGGACTTTTGTGCAGTGGAAGGAATTAAACAAGAGTTGACGACACCTCATAACCCAAAGCAGAATGAGGTGGCCGAGAGGAAGAACATAACTATTGTAGGGGCAACATGGGCAATGCTGCATGACCAAGGCCTACCACTTCACTTGTGGGCTGAGGCATGCAACACAATGTTCTATTTACAAAATAGAAGCATGCATCGCATACTTGGGATGAAGACACTAGAGGAAGATTTCTCCGGTAAGAGACCAAATGTGGGTCACTTCAGGATCTTTGGCTCATCGGTATATTTCCATGTGACAAAGGATGCACGGAAGAAGCTTGAGCCGACAACAGAGTTGGGGATATTTGTGGGGTACACTGATACACCTCATAACTATCGGGTGTACTTTCCTACCAGTCGGAGGATAGTGGTTCGCAGAGATCTCAAGTTTGATGAGCAGAAGGCCATGCGAGTTTCCCTTGAGAGGGAGCTCCAACTACAAGCTGTGGAGGAACTTTTGGTTCCTAAGGAGGAGGAGCCTCAGACTGATGCGGAGCAACCGCATGCCGAGGTTCTAGGAGTGGAGACATCCACTCAAGCAGAGTCTTCCATAGATGGACAAAAGTGCACAAGAGAAGATGACAGATTGTTGGAGGATGCAACAGAGAATGTGGGAGCACCATCTTCTCAGTGCAAACAGAGGAGGTCACCTAAGAGGCACACTGGATACATGGCCCTTGCTGGGGAATGTGTTGAGACCGAGCTATCTTCCTTTGAGGAAGCAGTGCAGCAGCCGATTTGGGTTGATGCTATGGTGGAGAAGTATGACTCCATAGTTCGTAACAAGGCAAAGCAAGCTGCTGATGGTAGTGTGGAGAAGCATAAGGCAATATTTGTTGCCCGTGGCTTTTCATAGGTCGCGGGGATTGACTATGATGAGACTTTTGATCCTGTCACAAGGTACTCATCTATCAGATCTATGTTGGTACTATCAACACAGATGGGTTGGAGGATCCATTAGATGGATGTGAAGACTGCATTTCTCAATGGCCAGATTGAGGAAGAGGTGTACATAGAGCAGCCGGAAGGTTTTGAGACCTTCGATCATGAGTCGCATGTGTGCTGACTCAAGATAGAGTTGTACGGGCTGAAGCAAGCACCTCCTGCTTGGTACACCAAGATAGACAACTACTTCACTGGGTTGGGCTTCACAAAGAGTGAAGCAGATGTGAACCTATACCACATCGTGGTGAAAGGTAAGCTGTTGATCATCGTACTTTATGTTGATGATTTCATATTGACTGGTGATGATCAGTTGATCGTGTCTTGCAAGGAGGACCTTGCAAGAGAATTCGAGATGAAAGACATGAGTCTCATGCATTACTTCCTTGGCATGGAAGTGTGGCAGAAGGATGGGGAGTTGTTTGTGTCTCAGGGCAAGTATGCCAATGAGATACTCAGGAGATTCCACATGGAGAAGTGCAATCCCATGCAGACTCCTCTAGCAGGTAACTGGAGGAAGGGGGTTGCTACTTCAAGAGAAGTGGTAGAGGCTACAGTGTACAAGCAACTTGTGGGTTCACTGATGTACTTAGTGAACACACAAATAGATTTGTGCTATGCGGTGAACGAGCTGAGTCAAGCGATGGTTCAACCTACCAAGATGTTTTGGAAGGTGGCAAAGCATGTATTGAGATACCTCAGAGGCACATCTCAGTATGGATTATGGTATAGACAGACAGAGGGAGTGAAGCTACAGGGCTTCACTGGTGCAAATTAGGTAGGGAGTCCATCATATCGAAAGAGCACATTAGGAGGGATGTTCAACCTTGGGTCAACCATAGTTTCTTGGTACAATAGGAAACAAAGGTCGGTTGCACTCAACTCGGTAGACGTAGACTACATGGCTGCAAGTCAGGTAGCATGTGAGGCCATCTGGATGTGGAAAATCCTATTTGGTTTGTTTGATTAGAGGATGCATCCAACTGTGATCTATTGTGATAATCAGAGTTGTATCAAACTCTCTAAGAATCCAATATTTCATGATAGGTCCAAGCACTTCGACATCCGGTATCATCATCTCAGAGACTATGTAGCGAGGAGGATCATGTTGCTGCAGTATATTTCGACAGAGGAGCAAGATGCTGACATTTTTACAAAGGCATTGTCAAAGTGTAACTTTGAGTTCCATAGAGACAGGATCGGGGTGGCAGATAATCCCTTTCTTGTTGAGAGGGAGTGTTGAAATATGGCAACAATAATATTCCAATTTAATTTGTCCTTGAATTAAATTGGTGAATTAAAATCGAATTTAGTTTTAACAACTACTTGGAAATAATAAATTAATTTTAATTTTAAATTAATTAGTTGGAGAAATTCAAGTTAGAAGTCTTTCTGAAGTCATGCAAGAGTTATCCCTTAAATTAGAAGATAAGATTGACTTATATTTGAGTTTGTAATAGTTAACTCAGTTTACTGAGTTAAGTCCAAATAAATTAGTTCCAAACTGTTTGAGGAACTAATAGTGAGTTAACAATCAGTTGATGCATTAATGCACTCAAACTAGTGCTAACTCGAGTTAACTGAAGATTCCCTCATCAGAAACTCATGCATATCTTTCTGAGAAAGACCCAGTTGAGATTAATGTTCAAGGACAGTGTACTATCAGTTGCATGTGTTTTCTCATGGAGAAAACTCATGCATGCAGTCAAGGATAAATCCTTGAGGATTGCGTAGTTTTGGATGAGATCATCCACTTGGTAATAGGCAAATCATCCACAAGGAAAAATGCAAGGAAATAGGAGCTTGGAGGGCAGAGAGGAAGGATGGAGAGAAGCCAAGATTGCCTGTGAGCATCTGTGAGGATTGTACTGAGAGCTGGCTAGCTGTGAGAGTTAAGGCTTTGTATAGTTCCTATGTATTTCTACCATGTACGATAATACAATAGTGTGGGGTTTTTAGCTGAGGCTTTCCCTAAAGTATTTTCATGTGCATTGTGCCATTGATTCTTCTTCTTCTAGTTATATTGTTTAGCTCGATCTTTAAGCTTCCGCAAATTGACAGTAGAAGTAGGTTATAGCATTCTGCTTTGATTTATATTGCATTATCAGGTTAACCTATCACATATTTTCTACATAAAGTGGGATCAAAGTCAGTGCTACGCTTTTGCAATTTCTTGTGTTTTTTATTTTAAATTTCACTATGTAAACTTCCTAGTTTTTAGTTTGACTTGGTCAAAGTAAAAAGTCTTGATGTAATTGAAATTGTTTCTAAGTTAGATGATGTAGGCATGAATAAATGCACATAGGTTGTTTTTTAATGTTTAATAAGCCTCATTAAGGAAGTGTAATCCAAATCAAAGTCTACAAGAAGTGTTTGTATTTGACCTTCTCACTCTCACCCGTTGGTTGAGAGAATCTTGCAATAAGTTCCACCACCTAGGGATTCAACTCCTGAAGGTGGGGAAGTGGTTCAATTGAGTCTATACGTACTATTTATCATTCAGAGAGAAGGGTTGGACTTTTTTGGAGGAGGCTTGTATGTTATGATCTTTTCACCTAATACAGGAGTAGTTGCAACTATTTTTTAGGAACTCTAGTTCAGTGAATCTATGGTTTTTGTTTAATATTTCTATCAATTTATAATGGATAAATCATCTTTCTTCACACGCTTTGTCTTATTTCTATGAATTAACCTGTAGTTAAATAGACAAGATTCTTTATTTCAAGCTCTATTTATGTGGTGTTCATAGTTGTGTTTATTTCTTCTAAAAGCTAATGAGCTCATACTTACATATGCTCATTAGTCTCTTAAAAACTTTCTAATATATACTACATTGACAATATTTCAAGTATACCATAGCCTTATGATACCTAGCTCCTTTCTATATTTGTCTCTGCGTTCCTAAATCCTAGACTTAATCACTTGCTCTAAACCCTAGTCCAACAAACCCTAAAATCTCAAATTCACAAACAAACATACATATCTAGCCTAAAAAAATTGTTATTTAAAGATATTCATTGATAAAAACTTTTAGAGATCCCTCTCAGGCTCAGTCGAGCTAGCTACTACGATGAAAGTGGTTTGAGGTTACCTCTTTCAATCTCCTCCTCAGCCTAGGAAATTGTAGGGGATAACACACCCTTTTTTTCATATTATCTTTCGCTCGCAAGGGAAAAATTGTTATGATTGATTAGATGGCTTATTTCCATCATAACCTAGGTGTTGCGTTAGATTCCATTGTACCATTGGGGGATCAATCCCAGAAGCTTTCAAAAAATATGGGGGTCAAAATGTACCCATTTCTTATGGGCACTTTAATTCTCTCGACCTTTTCTCATATGTTAACACCATTTCCACAACCTCTGTTCTGGTCCCTTGAGATCATACTTTCCATACCAGTTATTTTTAGGGCCTGTGAGTATTGTCTTTTTAACAACCCCTCTCACCCCCTTGTACTAGCTCAGGGTAGGGAAGGTGTTACTTGTTGAATTAACCTAACCTCCAAGGTTTATTATGAAGGTGGGATTACAAAATTCACTTATTCTGAAGTACTCAAATATTAAAACAATTCCACCATTGCATTCAACTGGTTGAGAGCTTTTCAATGACATAAAATTTGTCTTGGTCCTGTCTCTGGATCAAAAGTTACACTCCTTTGAAGTTTTTTCCTAGTCCACATGGCATCCTAAAGACCTCCATGTAAACCAGACATGTCATCTTGGTGGGATTTTCCAGGCCAACCTCATGTCATGCCACTCGATTGCATTGACAACTACAGGTTTGAACATTAACCAAATGAATAAATAGGCAGTGCGTTATGAGCATTGGGTAGAGTTCCACTCGGTTAGGTTTCCACCAAACAAAAGTGGTTTTAGTCACTGTGGTGTACCATTTTGAACCCCCCCTTGTTAATTCAAGGACCAAGGGGGTCCCAAAGTGAAACGGGGCTATAGATCGGTCCCATATTGGGCCCACACTATGATTTAGTTGTTTAAAAAGTAGAACCCCTTTAACAAGGGCCCCATAACACGAGTTAAAACATTGGACATCCATGTCCATGTTATGCCACTAAGGTTATCACCACCTGTTGCATTTGGTATCAAACAAAGTGAGAGAAAAGGCATCAAGCGATGATGTGGTAGCACAGTTCCAGTGCTTTAAGTTCAGCTCGAGCTCCACTTGGTGGACCTCTTTTTAGCTGTTAACCAACGCTAGTTGAGGTATCGACCCCTGCTAGTTCTTCAACATAATTACTACAACTGATGGTTGATGGATGATGGCTAATGTTGCAACATGGTTCCACTGGGGCTTTGTTCCACTAGTGCCCACTCGACGGATCTTCCAGCATATAAAGGAAGTTAGGTGCTCCCACTGTCAGTTGGTCCCGAAAGTATAGACATATATGAGTTTACATGACCTAAGATAGATTTTTTAACACAAAGAGAGAGCTACTCTATGCTCGGTCTCATGGTGTCTTACGTTTCCAAGGGCTAGATCCCCATATTCTCGGGTTGATAACATAAACATCATAGGGACTGGTTACACTAGGTATATCCATGAATCTAGAGATCAACTAATTGAATGTAAACATACACTTTCCAATGCTTCATGCACACAATAAAAAATAGTTTACTCCAATTATAATTTAGAATTCATGAGCACACATGATGATGTTCTAATTGTGAACATAACAATGAGCCTCACAGGTCTGACACTCATTTACAATTGCAAACAAATAAGATATTGCACCATTCAAACATACAAGATTCATCACAATCCATAAGATAATATGCATAATCAATTTACACTTATCTGTGCATTTAAATATGGTTGGAAAATGTAGGAGGGACTTCCACTTTCCACCCAACCATAGGCCATTTGCACTACAACTTTCTTGCGGCTGACAACCCCAAGCCAAATCCAAAGTTTGAGGGGATGCTATTGGAAATAGTGAGAGGGGGTGAATGAGTATTTTACTTCAATTAGTTAATTTAAATTTCACATAGCATATATTATCATTAACATTAAATTAAAACATAAGTTAACATCACATCACATGAACATATAACAACACCATTCAATAATGCACAACGTCTAAGACATTAGACACGAGATTTTTAGGTGGAAGCCCTTTTGGGAGAAAAATCATTGAACACTTCTTAATATAGGTAATTGAAGATTGCATCAACAAGAAGCTCCAACCTCTAATATTTTCAACATCAACTGAAGGAGGCTACTACCAACAAGCGTTGGATCTAAGGTAGGGTCTTAACACCTCTATAGTACTTATTTATACATCGCATATGTCTAGAGAAAGATAGATTTGTTTGTTTGTTTGTTGCTAGACTATCTTCTGATCGGTCTTGTCCGCAAGATTGATTTATCCAGCCAACAAATTGGCGACTCCGCTGGGGATAGTAGATTTGGTTTTTGGTTTTGCTTTGTCTTTGACTTGAGAAACTTGTTTTCGTTTCTGGTTTTTGATTGATGTATGTTGGCTTGGGTAGTTTTTAGAATCTGGATTATTTTTTTTGTTTTTTTTCGAAGTTTTCAGGGGACCGCACTTTCTCTTTACAGACAGTGCGGGCATCTCCGCACTTTTCCTTTAGTAAACAGAGCGGGACCGCACCTCTTTCTTCTGGAAGCCTGCGGACCTTTTAAAATTTTTTGAAAAACCTAAAATGTTTTCTTCCAGTTAAGTTTAGGTTTCATTTAAGGTTTTAGTGTCTACACAGATCTGCATTTGTCCTGTCATAAATATCTTGTGAGTGAGTTCCGATGGTATTTTTGTTTTAGATGATTTTCTAGAAGTTTTGCGTGCCTGGAGTGGTTTTCACTTGGTCTCTGTAGTGACTCAAAGATCAGAAGCTTGAGAAACCTTAGATTACCCTGGTGTCTTTTTGTCTTCTTGATGAGTCTGACTTGCTTATGAAGTCTATCCTTTGTGAGAAATAGATTTAGTTTTCTTCTTGAAAATCTTTGAACAAGCTTTGTTATAAGTTTTGAATTTCATTTTTACGAAAGAAAACATATCTGGATGTTTTTTGATTGATTTGTTATTCTGAACAAATGAATCCTTAGTTTACTGAACAACTAAGTAAAATATCCTAAAAAAGAATTGAAGCTTTTATTCAATTAATTTTTTAAAAGTTTTTAGATCTCAAGATTAGGTTTTGTAGTTTTGAGTGTTTTTCTAGAACTTGTAGATCTCTTTTGAAGTAATTTTTTTTTTTTGTAGTTTCGAGTTTTGAAAAAGGAAAGGGATTTTTTGTGAGCATTAATTAGTAGTCTCGTTTTGAGTTCTTATTGAAAAGACAAAAATATTTTCTTTCTATTTCCATGTTGAAAGAAAGAATTGTTTCTTAAAGAATTGCATTCTCGAACTCTTTCCTTTAGCTAGAATTTCATTGAAATAAAAACGAATTGCTTATCATTTTAGGTGCATTTTTTAGTGTTTTTGGAGTCAAGTATTCACACCATCAAAGTTTCATTTCCATATCTATTGACTTAAAGAACAACCCATAAAAGCAACACTTAATTATAATTGATCTAGTAATCTTTTCTATTTCTAGGGCTCTTATCACCAATATAGCTTAGGCTAGTATCTTGGAGTAAGGAGTAATTAACTCTCCAAGATAGTTAAAACAAACAAGTAGCTAAATCTTGCTGTAGGAAATAAATCCAATTGTAATTGATACATTCTGGGAAGCTTCTCTTAAAGGAGTCAATCATGAGATCATGTCCGAACCTTTGAGACAATCAAGTCTGTCTCATTGGGAAAGATAGAAGATTTGCACATATTATAAACGGTAAACCTCAGATTAACCATTGTTGAGGAGCCTGGGGTCACTTGTTGGTAAACCTCGGATTAACCATGTCGAGGAGCCTTCAAGGGGATTGAGCTTTGTTACTCTGCCCTTGCGCGTAGATCAGATCGTAGACTGTTCCCCCACTTGTATTTGTTGTTGTTGGTAACCTTAGTGTCCATAAACTTAAGATTATATCCTAAGGTGACGATGAAGGACGGGTCTCACTGTACCTGGAGCAGACGTCGACTAGACTCACTTGGACTCTCTGGGGGGTTCTCTTCACTCGAGATGGTTTTGTGAAGAAACTTGTGCCAGTCTGTTTCATTAAGTAGGTTGTCAGGGTAACTGTTCCAACCACCCTTTCTGTATTAAAATTCTAGGACGTTGGATTTCATCACCAACTAGTGTTTTTAGTACGGGAAGTTATTGTTTGTGTGTGGTTTGAACTCTTAGATTTTATAGGCGTGTGATTCAATTGTTTGTTTCTTTAGAGACTTTAGGTGGTTTTATTGAAATTTTCTTTGTTTGCGTGTGATTATTTTCATCCTACACCCAGAGGTTATTATCCTTATTGATCATGTCACGACAGTCGTCTATGTTTTCTCAATCATCGGAAAACCTTAAGGTAGTCAGTTACTGCTTGAGGGGAAACTTCAGGGTAGTCAGTTACCACCTGGGGGGCAACCTCAAGGACAATACATACCTTCAAGATAGTATATACCCCAAGGTCAACCCCAGACTTAGTATACTCCTCAGGATGCTTATCAACCCCAGAATCAGTACGTGCCTCAGGGTTATCAACCTCAAGGTCAGTACCCAACTCAAGGTTTCCAACCACCTTCTGGTCAATCTTTTTTACAAGGAGCTGGAAATGTACCGCTTAATTATCAGCACTACGTTCAACCAGGTTATGGTCCTCCATATGCAAAACCTTTTATGAGTTCATACCCCAGAATGAATATGGTGTGGGATCCATCTCAAACTCAACAGATTATGCAACCTAATGTGCAGTTATCTAATCAACCTGGAAACCTTTGGTTTTTGGTCCAACCCAACGACCTATCCAACCTACTGTTCAAACCCCTACACCTGGTTCAGTTAGGTAGCCTGGGCCTAGCTCACCTCAGACTCCACCTCAAACTGTTGCTGCAATTACTGCAACTTCTGTTCAACCTACCATGCCTGTTTTTGGAGTATCTATAGCTCTGGTTTCTACTATTCTTACATCAGTGCAAACTCCTCAAGCCTCTTTACCACAGTTAGGACCTACAGTTCAGACTTCGGTCCAAATGCCTACAGGACAAGCTGGTCCAAGTACGGTCGTCACAAGTCAACCACAATTCATTTATCAACCGTACCAGGGATAGTATCAATTCAGTCCTACTGTACAAACCAAGTTTATCAGAATCAACCGTATCCTGGATATACTTATCAATAGCCTCAATAACCCCAGTTTGGTCTGGTTAACCCTGGTTTTCCAGGAGGTTATAAAATTCCTAATGCAAATCCGATTCCAGGTTATCCTGGATATCCTCCTCCTGGAGTTGGTCTTGTTACTCAAGGTTTTCGCGACCCTAACCATCAGTTACCATTTATTGCAACTTTGGATTTACCTGATTTTTCGCACCTTACGAACGATCCAATTTACTATCTTCCGTATTGGCTGCCAATGCCTAATAAGTTGCCCAGTGATATCCCGAAATTCGAGGGTCAGTCAAGGGAGGATCTGTCAAATCATGTTATGACTTATCACCTTTGGTGTGCATCTAATTCTATCATTGATGATTCAATTCGATTGCGTATTTTTCAATGAACTCTAATTGGTCTTGCAGCCAAATGGTACATTGAGTTACCACGAGGATCTTTTTATAATTTTAGTCAGTTAGCCACTTCTTTCTTAACTAATTTTCAGTTGCCTCAGATATGACAATGGCACGGAACTGTTAACTTCCCTAAAACAATCCACATCCACATATATTTATGATCATATTCATGAATGGCGACGTAGAAGGGGTTTGGTGAAAGTTTTCATTCTGGATCAAATTTTAGCAGAATGGTTCTTTAAATCATTTTTACCTAAAATCATTGAAGATGTAGGTAAGGCAGGAGTTGTCACTGAAGAGCAAGTCATTGCTTAGGCTCAGTACCTTGACCTCGTCTATACGTAGTCAGGTACTTTACATGAAAAAATCCCTGATCTTCCAAAAACTACAGCCCCTTCAGGGTCTCATGCTGCTGATGGTAGGATTGGTTCAGTTAGTACTAAAAGCAAGAAGAATTCTTCAAAGAATTCTTCTTCTACAATAACTTTACCTGATTCCCCGAAAGGAGATTCTTCCGCTGAAGTTTCTGCCGACGTTCATGTCGTAGATTCATCTACAACCAAATCCAGTAGTAAAGAGAAGGGGAAGAACAAAAACAATCAAAATTCAAAAGATAAAACGAATAAAAATGAATCTACTAACGAAAAACAAAAACCTCGCTATCCTTGTTTCATTTGCGACGAGGATCATTATACTAAAGAATGCCCACATCGAGCGGAGTTTTCGAAATTCGTTAAAGGTTCTCAAACGCCTGCTGTCTTGAAGGATCCTTTTCCTACTCAAGAAAGTAAGGCGGTTGCTTCTTCCTAGAATACCTTAGAAGAACCCGTTATGATGATGTCTCATGTCAGAATTACGATGTGATTGCAATATTATGGTAGTAATAATCCTGTTGATGGTAAAGAAGTAGAATATTCTAATTCAAACACATCAACTACACCTCCTCCTAGTTCTAATCCACTACAGATCGAAAAACCGAACCCTGACTTAGTAATTAAATCGCCTACTAAAGGTATATTTCGGAAATCATCTTTCAATCCACATGCGACAGCTACCTAGAATTATAAAATTGTTGAAGACTTAGCCATTGCCCCTTCAACAATGTTGGCTTTGGAAGTGCTGCAATCATGCCCAGCACAACGTAAATTACTATTGTCTGTTATAGGAGCTATCAATATTCAGGATCTGACCCTAATAATCTTCGATTTAGAGAATAGTACACCTCGCCTACCTCATCAAATGGCTTTCCAAATTCCAGTGTTAGTCAAAAACAAACCTTGCTTTCAGACTGTGATTGATGAAGGGGCTTCTACGTGTATTATGTCGATCCAGTGTTGGAGATCACTTGGTTCTCCCACACTCAATCAGTCCCCGACAATTCTAAAGGCTTTTGATGGCCGAGGGTTCCATCCTTTTGGTATTTTTCATGATTTACCTATAGGGGTCGAAGGCAAAATCGTCAATCTAGATGTGGAAGTGGTTGATACCCCTCTAGATCACAACCTTCTACCGGGTCGTAGTTGGTCTTATGCTATGACTGCTATTGTTTCATCGGTCTTTCAACTTATAAAGTTTCCTCATAACGGAAAGATCGTTACAATAGACCAGCTGACCTATTTCTCATTCGACCCAGCCTCTACAGATAGTGTTCAGCACATCGGTAAAACGACTATCCCTTACAAGGATGTTGGCGTAGGTTTGATTAAAGATTCTGGTTTACTTGGATCTTTTTCCTTCCCTCCTCCTAACGTATCACCTTCTATTGCAAATATTCATATGATTTCATCGAATACTGTTACTTTTGATGATCCTCGAATCATACCTTCTGATTCTAAGGTGGATTCATTTGATGGCATGATGCCTTTGAGTCCCTTTGAAATTGCATATCAGGCTGTACATTCGTTTTCTGATTCTTGACCAATGTTGAGGATAGTTTCTTCCTGTATCAACCTCGTTAAAAAATGAAACAAGGGTCATGGAGCATAGTTCCTTGTCTTGTGTGAAGCTCGTTAAAAAATGAAACAAGGAGTTGTGAGCATAGTTCCTTGTCTTGTGACGAGCTCGTTAAAAAAATGAATCAAGGGTTTTTAGGAAAGTTCTTGATCTTGAGTCAACCTTGTTAAAAAATGAAACAAGGATTATGGAGCATAGTTCCTTGTCTTGTGTCAAGCTCGTTTAAAAGATGAAACAAGGGTTATGAGGATATTTCTTTTCCTATGTCAACCTCATTAAAAAATGAAACACCTCCCTTTCCAAATCGAGTCTTTGATTAAGATCTCGTAAAATATAAGTCGAGTCTTTCCAAGATCTCGAAAGTGAACTTTCATTCCATCCACCTCATTGAATGCAATGAAGCTCGGGGGGCATGTACCTATTTGAGTCATTATGCTGGGGGCATGCGAACTTATAACAAGCATAGTTTTTCGTTTCAAGCTTGTGTAAACTTGAAACCGAATCCAAGTAGAGTTCTCCATGGTTCAAGCTTGTGTAAAAATGAACCCATACCCAATTTACATCTCGTGATTGCCATTTTTGCCCGTTAAATTCTGCTAGATGAGCCTTGGTTGTTTCATTCCATCGCCACCATCTCTTTGGTTGATCATATGCTTTCACTTGGTTGTTTTTCCTTTCTTGAGGGACCGCAACAATGAGTGGTTTTATTAGCCAGCCTCTTAACCATTACATATTTTGAGCAGTTCCACCATTGCTGGAACCAGTTGCTACCCTTTATACCACTCATTCCTCTAGGACGAGTCCTCTTTAAGCTCTTTTCTGACTCGTAAAATATGAAAAGATTGCTGAGTTTTTCCCTTTTTAACTCGTTAAATGAAATTAAAAGGGTAGTCTCCTTACAGCTCTTTTTCTGACTGTATAAACATGAAAAGATCGTCGGACTTTCGTCGTTCCAAGTTCGATATCGGTTATGAAACGACGTGTCTTTGATCACTTTTTTACTTTTTCAAATTGGAGCCACTAATTATGAAAAGTACTCCTTGATCGTAATGGTCAAGCGGTTCTCTCAAGTATTATTTTATACTTTTTCGAGCTCAAGGGACACAAATTTACGAAAAAGGAACCCCATGGAGTTTTCTTAAGTTTTTCTTATGACTCCCTAAAATTGAAAAACACCGAGTTTTTCCTATACTGGACTCGTTAAAATTTAACAATAAAGGACTTGTTCCATTTTAAACAGGAACGAACCACTCCTTCTTAGGGTTTG
>APFE031649672.1:0-17881 GCA_000404065.3 Pinus taeda | reverse complement strand
CACACTTGTTAACAGTTCACATCATTGACTGGTAATCAAGTGGTTTCTACCATGTTCGACTTCGACACATTCATTCACATGGATAGAATCGTACTAGTTGAAGCAGAAATCAAGACCCTGGATCTAGTTTCTACCATCTAGGCTACGAGGAATTTTGTTATTCATTATATAGTGGACTATTCATAAACAGATGGTTGCGCCCATACTGTGTCTACACATGTCTATACTCTTGATGTATTACAAAATCATTCCTGTATCATAACAATTTAGTCAGTTTTCTAGTCAGTTTTGATTTGAGTATGGGAATGCCTACCTCAGCGATTATATGTCTACATATATATATTTTGAATTGAATGTTTTTACAGGTTCTGACTGGGGTGTCCACAGGATGATCCTTGAAATGATAAAGTACTTCACTCTTCATACATGACAGACTCTATCTTCATCTATTACAGACTTCACACTTTAGGGGGCAATCTGTTGCACTAAAAATTGTCACCTTAACATTCTGCAATCTGTGTGAGTCCATTACCACTCATACTTTCCTCCTTTGCAAGTCTTAAGCCTCAGTTCCTCATATCAAGCCTTGAAAATAAGAGAAAGCCCTCAAAAGTCTCTAAAACTCTAGTTCCGCACTTTCTCTTTGCATTACCTGCGATCCCGCACCTAATGGTCATGTCCCTTGTGCACCTGACCGCTCTATCTCTATGTTATGGGTGCAGACCCCTGTAAAAGTTAAAAGGCACGAGAATATTCTAAAAAACTCACTTTCAGTCATTTCTAGAAGCTTCTGGAAGGAATCTTGAGGTGGCAAGTTCGCTCTCTTAAGGTTCATGCATCCCATACCTTAAGGAGCTAACCCCTTGATGTGAGGAGCTTAACCCTTTGAAGGGGGATTCTATCCCTTCATAGGTGGACCTGTAACCTCCTCATCTGCACTATAAAATGCAGCATTGGGCTGGTTACTAAGGAGGTTAGAAGCTTAATATTTTTGAGGTGAAATGTTGTTGGAACTTAGTCTTCTTTAGTTGAGTTTTTATGAGGAGAGATTACATACTTCTAAGATCTCATTTGGAGGAGTGCAAGGCTTTTCAAAGTAAAGGAAATTCCTATTTTGGACCCTAGGAAGAGCTTGTTCAACATCAAGGTTGAAAATATTGTAAGGTTCTTCTACTTCAAAGTTAATACAAATAAGTTTGTTTTTCTCAATAAGTTGTTGATTCGTGGTTTATTTTATGGATTCCTTAATCACCATAATAGACATGATTTATGATATTTTCTATGCAGGTGCTTTTTGATGTTTGCTTGTTTGTGATTGCAGGTTCTCAAAGGTAACTCTTTCGAACGATTGAAGGATGGCTATTACAAACAAGCGTTGGATCTAAGGTAGGGTCTTAACACCTCTATAGTACTTATTTATACATCGCATATGTCTAGAGAAAGATAGATTTGTTTGTTTGTTTGTTGCTAGACTATCTTCTGATACTAGGGAGATCGTTCTTGTTCGCAAGATCGATTTATCCGGCCAACACTCCAACCTTGAGGAGACTCCAATCTTCGCCTTACACCACCCTACCACCCTACTCAGCAAGCCGCCACATGACTTGAAGGATCTGAGCTTCAACACCATGGTGGGCCTAGTTTCATATATTTTTAGATTGGATCCGCATTTGTCTCTCTACTTAATCACAACATTAAAATACCTACTTGCATATCAATAACATCAAATCAAATCTACGCATCAAACCTGAGCTTTCCCCAACATATCAACTCTGTCAAATACTAGATTCACTTTGTCTCCCTACTCACACACAAATCAATAATCTTATTGCAACCTCTTACTTCCAGTCCTCTAACAACAACTATACTTCTTTAGACATCAATAGTAATCACTATAGAAAGACAACCAAAATCAATCAACCATGGCATCAAGCCATAATTTTCACCCGGAGAAAGCTTTGAGTTAAGCTCTGCTACTATAATATTTTTCTAGAATTGATAAAAAATACTTTGGGGTTTATTCATGGTGGTGTTCCTCTTCTGTCTACGGTAATAGATTCTGAATCATGTGCCTAAATGCTCTATTGAATTAAATTTCATAAGTTTTTCATTTCGTTAGCCAACAATTGGATTATCTATTTGCACATGTATCTTGCATTAGGTATTGGGTTTTAGAAAAATGTTCTAACTTGATTGATCTAGAAGGTACCTCTATATTTTGAGGGTTTTAATGCATATCTGGCCCCTTCTGAAACTAATAACTTGATCTTAAGTGTGTAGAGATCTAATCAACATTCATATCTTGGCATGAGGGGAAGTATTTGATTGGACAAGCCAACTCCCAAGTACAGAGACATAAGAGCCCATTGTGTTAAATTTTCAAGAATTATCCTACAATTGGTTTTGCAGTGATCTTAACCATGGCTAAAAATTAAAAAAACTGTCATTTTACTCATTTATCTCCAATTTAAATGTGAAAATAAGGATAGATATGCTTATTAGAACTTGAGAATTTCATTGTAAATTTAGTAAATAATTTATCACTAACCCTTGTAGATAATTCTCTTTTACTGTGTATATAACTTGTTGTTGGGGTTTGGGTTCTTTATTTCATTTTTTTTACAAAAGTGGAAGGATGACTAGGATTCTTGATACTTTACAAGTGTTTTATTCAAGATTTGAAGCCAAATCCAAGATCTCTGAAGTTCTAAGCCGTTACCTAGCCTAACAGTCAGGGTTTGGGTATCTACTCTTTTTGGAGAAGTCCGTCCAACTTTTTTGAGGAGGTCGTGAGGGTTTTGGACATTTTTTTAGCCCCAAAAGGCCTTAAGCCATCATACCCTATCTTATGTTGCTCAATGCTCAGACACATCAGAGAGCTGCAAGCGCTACTAGGGCTAGTTTGATTGTAGAACAATATTCTAACAAGGGTTTTTTCATTAAAATATGTTGCAGGCATTTATTCTATGTTTTGGGCATAAATTTGATGTATTTTGATTGCAAGATACCCATAAGTGGCTCATCCAAGCTTCCCGCTAGGGTTTGAGGCCAAAAATCCCCAGCCATAGTTTTTTCTTTACCTCGCATCCCTACTTCAATCCTATCATAAACTCTAGGCATTCTTTTCCTTGGTTGTAAGGCCTTCCTAGTCCTCCTAGCCCTCTCGGCCTTGTCTATCGTGACCCTTGTAGCTTTCCTCCTTTGTTGCCCTCAGATCTGCCTCCTCAACCCGTTTCAAACCTGGCCGCAGGCCTATTTGTGCTCTACCAACCTTCATTAACCTTGTCTTCAAGGTTGGATATTACTCTCTCCCAATTGGGTTTATTCTAGACTTTCACTATTACGTGAACCCCTAAATACCTAGAAGGGAGGGGTTTCCATTGGAACCCTAGAATAGTTGATAAATTTTTCTGGATACCAATGTGAGTGTTAAAGAAGAAAATCATTGACTTTGACTAGTTTAAATCCATACCTGACGCCTTCATGAAGGTATCTATAATGGTTTTAAAATTACTTGCCTCCTTTACTGTAGGAACACCATGAAGCATGGTATCATCCACAAATTGTTGATGAGTGGTCACCTAAGCATTCTCATGTAGCTTAAGTCCTATAATTTCCCCTCCTCTGTTGGCCGCTCTTATCACCCTCCAAAGTCCTTCCATCATTAAGATAAAAACAAAGGGGGATAATGGGTCCCCTTATCGAATTCCTCTGGATGGGAAGAAAGGTTTTGATGTGGATCCATTAATTAGAATTAGATAACTGGGCGATGAGACCATTTCCATGATCCAATTGATCCAGTGATCATCGAAGCCAAATGCCTGTAACACTGCCACCATGTATTCTCAGCTAATCTTGTCATAATCTTTAGATAAATCTAGTTGCATAATCATACCAGCCTTTTTCTGGGTCTTCAGTGAGTGAGCTACTTTGTGTGCCATAATTACATTGTCCAAAATCTATCTCCCCTCAAAAAAACCCAATTGTTCCTCGGAGATCAGATACAGAAGAATTGTTTTCATCCAATTAACTACTACTTTGGATATGATTTTATATAAAATGTTGCATAGAGTTATTGGCCTGAAATTTTTAGGGGTACTAGCCAATTCTTCCTTGGGAATAAGGGTTATAAAAGTCGAATTAAGAGCTTTGAGAATTGTTGTTGATTCTTGGGAGTCTGCCACCACCTCATGTATATCATGTTTGACAATTTCCCAGCAAGATTTGAAGAAATCTATAGTAAATCCATCCGATCCAGGGGATTTTCTATTAGCCATTTCATTCACTTCCAATGTCACTTCCTCCTTGGAGACTGAATTTTTTAAATTCTTGTTGCGATCTTTAGTGAGAACTTGCAGGATATGCCTCGCAATCCTTTGGATATCTTCCCCTCTCTCCACTTGGGTCTCTTCAACTAGATTTTGGAAGTTTTGGACCAGGACCTCCTCAATGTCTTGGTAAGCCTTGAAGGTTTTCCCCCTCTCATCCTTTATTCTAAGGATTATGTTGGAGTTTCTATGTTTGATTGTTGACCGATGAAATAATTTAGTGTTTTTCTCCCCCTCCCTAAGCCATAACACTCAAGATTTCTTTCTCCATAGGATTTCCTCTTGTTTACGTATCTCCTCCAACTTCGTTAGTAATTCCATTTCCTCTTCTTTACTACCCTATTAGTACCCTCGAGTGATCAGTTGTAGTTGCAGTACTTCCATTTTCTGTTCCAATTCCTTTTTCGCTTGAAAGATGTTCTCAAATTCCATCTTTTTCCATTGCTTTAGTTTCAACTTTATATGTTTTAACCTAACTCGTAGGGTGTACAACTTTGAGTCTCTGACAGGGATCCTTTCCTCACACCATGCTTTGATATTCTCCATGAAGGCAAGGTGCTCTAACCAGAAGGCTTCAAATCTAAAGGGCCTATTTTTGGTGGTACCTACCAACTGTAGCATTAACAACACTGGCCTATGGTCAGACTCCCCACAAGGAAGGATATTTTTTGTTGCATATACCCCTCTCCTCAGTAAATATTTCGAGATTAAAAACTTATCAAGTATGGACGCCACTTGATGGTTCCCTCCCCACTTATTACTCCAAGTAAAGCATCCATTCACAGTTTCCATATCAATGAGGTTGGCCTCCTAAATCAATTCCTTAAATGCTTCAACATCTCTATCTACTCTTCTTTGGCCACCTTTCTTCTTTGATAGAAAGGTTATCATATTTAAGTCTCCCCCCAAAACCTAAGGGAGGTGCCCTTTTTTGATCTTTATCATCCTCATATCTTGTAGAAGCTTGATCTTCTCCTTGATTATTTGAGGCCCATAAACATTAGTAAACACCATGGTGCCAGGGGTTCCTATAACCTGCATTTCTACTAATAAGTACGATCTATTGGCTTCAAAGTCCAATAGGATCAAGGATTGGGGGTTCCAACAGATTGCTGATCCCTACGCTTCCAACTCCACTATGTCATACCTTCTCCCTAGTCTCATACTTGACTCTATTTTTTCTATTGAGCACTTTGACTCTCGTAAAAAAATGATATCAGGTTGTTCCAGTTGAATCTTTTTATTTAACAACCTTTGTTTCCTAATGTTACTAGTGCATCTTATATTCCACGATAAAACTTTCATGATTTAACTACGATTTAAGGAGGGTGAGCCCAACACTCTCATCTTACCAGAGTTTATTAACATAAATCCCAACTCCTTAAGGGTGACATTGTTCGACTTCCTCCCTCTTTTTCATTGGCTCTGCCTTGGTACCAGAACCATCTAAGATCCCGATGTTTTCACTCCCATCTAAGATCCCTTCAAAGATCCCATTTATTTTTCCATATCCAGTCTTTTATGCCCCTGTAATATCGTTTATTCTCTCATCAGGTTCAGATATTGGATTTTGTCCATTTGGTCCGCATTGATTGCTTCTATTCCCTGTTTCCTCACCTATTCCATGATATCCTGGAGGTTGATTCCTTCTTGCTTGATTATCTCCTGCAATTTCATATCCTCTATTCCTACTTTGTCGGGGGTCATTTATGCGTCTTCGTCAAAATATTTTGATAGATCTGGGATATCTCCTTGCTGCTCATATTCCTCATTCAATTGTACCATTTCTTCCTTTCTGCCTTCTACTTTTTCCTCACTTTCCTCTTTCTCCCCGCCTTGTCCCTCTGGGTTTTCCTTAGCCAGGACTTCAAAGTTATTTCTCTGAGCTTTCTTTCCCTGATTTCGTTGTTGTTGCCTTCTATTAGGTATTCCCCTCGGAGTGGGTTTGAAAAAAACTTCTACATCCTTTCGGTCTGTCTCTTTGCTCAGTTCCTCCAATTTTCTTAAGGGGCATTCCCTTATCAGGTGGCCATGTTCATGGCACCTTCTGCATCTGAAAGGGATTTGTTCATAGTCCACTAGTTGTAACCAAAATTCTTCACGAAACTCTAGCTTGATGGCTTCAGGCAGAGCCCCATAGACATCTATTTCAACACATATTTTGGCATATGTTGTATATCTGCCATGTAAAGTTTCTTCTGATATTTTAATGAATTTTCCCAGAGAATCTCCTATTAGCTTTAAAGTTGTATGAAGTCAAAAGTCCATGGGAAGGGAATACAACCTGAACCAAATTGGGATGCATGTAAAGGTTTACTTCTCCGGGGTGAAATTCTCCATCCATGGCCTCATGTACAAACCAGCTGATGCAAGAAAATAAGGACCCCCGTAAATTTTTTTGTCTTTCTCTTCCATATTGGAAAATACCACCATGAAAAATCCTTTTGACCCTAGAAGTAGCTTGATTTCTGCCCTCGGTTTCCAATGATGTTTGATACAATCACACAAATCTTTTTCTGTGGGCTAGAGACCCATAAAATTACATATGACAACATATGATCTTATACTTTCCCTGAAGGCCTTAGTCTCGAGATCAATGATAAATGTCATTGGGATCAACATTTTTTTTGGCTTATATGGCCCTATGGAGCCTTTTGACATTTGATGTTGTTGCTAGTCTATTTGCTTCCATGTTGGGCCCCTGTCTTCATTTATTCTCTAGCCTTTACCACCTACTTTTGTTGACCCATGGATATTCTCTAACATTCCATTTGCATGTGCCCCAAAGCCCATCCTAATCCCATTCCCTTTATCCATTACCACATTCCAATAGGAGGGATCCGCACTCCCTCCCCCTCTGAAATCCATATGTGTCAAACCCTAGCTGTTGTTACCCAGAAAACCTTGTTTCTCCCTCTGCTGCTTCCATCTTATAACAATGGCTAAATACATATCTAAGGGGCATTAAACAAGTTGATAATTTTTCTAATACATTGAAGGGTCACTTAAGCACATTGGGGCATTATTTGTTTAAATTTATCATAAGTTTTTGATGACTTTCATAAGGGTTTCAGAGATTTGAAATACATTTCAGAGGTCTGAAATACATTTCAGAGGTCTGAAATACATCAGTAACACAAGCTCATTTCTGTTTGTTTTTCTCTATAATCTAAACAAAGAAAGGGAATTAAGAAATCTGGAATATTTTTTGACATTTGACATAAGAATTTATCTCTATAAGCTATTGTTGTCATAAACTTATTTTTTTCTCTTTTATCACTGAAACATAACTAGTTTACTGTTGTCCTAAAGTCACTTATTCATCTGCATTTCTGAATGCATTGTTGGTTTTAAGTTGCTCTCCTTTGATCATAAGGTTGTTGGAATTGGATAATAAATATCTTGTTGAAAATTTGATACAATAGCCTTAGTATAGTTCTCTTGTCTCATTGCTAATACATAATTTTTCATTGGCACCTAGGCTCTAAAGAAAATATGATATGTAATTGTGTCATCATCTTGAGTGAATAAGCAACCTTATGCTCTTTTACTTGCATCGTTGATTATATTAAGCATTCAAAATATCATTAGCATTGGCTTCTTGTGTTGAAGTAGACTGAGAGAATTTTCAAATCTAATTACTTCCTTTGGGATAATTGTCATTAGCATATCGTTTTTTGTGATTGGGTAATTGTTAAGTGCTCTAGTTTTATTTATTTCCATTTGATTAAAACATATTGTGGGTCTTGGCTAATTGGAAATCAACTGTTTCCATCTAAAGTTTAGCCTAAATATTGGTGAATTCAATTGTTGGCTGCTAATTATATTTGTAGTGTCTCTTTGGATACTTTTCATTAACATCTCATACTTGTCATTAGCATCTTTGGATGGGGATCATGGTAACAGCCCCTGACCTGAGTCATTGTCGCGGTGCCTATACAATTTGAGTGACAACATGTACCTCGACCAAACTTTAGGGAACAAACTTTAGTTTGACATATTTCTTCAACCGAGAGGAACAACGACGCATGCCACCTAATGTTGCAATTGGCACGACGAATACTTTCAAATGACGATGGTCTTTTATGCAAAAATATTATTCTTCATCCTCAAATTCTTCAGCAATTGCGTGAAAATATGGCTTCCCTTGCTCTCTTCCAGATATTCTTGTTATTTGGAGCTTCAAGTCAATGCAAACTAGATTAATATTAAGAGCACTAAAGGACTAGCATTGGCATCAACGGCAACACCATTCAACAAATGCTTGCTTAGGAAATTTACCCAAGGCCCAACTGGGGTATTGCTTAATTCCAAGAGTCTGAATCCACTAGATAGGTGGTTTATCAACTGTATTTTCAAGGAAATAACTATAGGACACTATAGTCCAATATCCATATGGTTTATCAGCCTCATGGCAAGCAACACTATGGCTTAGCTAACCTTTCCGAGTGGTTTATCAACCTTACAACAAGAACTCGAGTAGTTTTTTAGCCAATTCATCAAGCAGTAAGTGGTTTATCATCTTATTTAGGAAGCACTTAGTGGTTTATCAACTTACTTAGCTAGTACTCACGGCTTAGACCTCCTTCAAGCTTCCCACTAGTTAGTCAATCTTGGACACACATAGTTCGACCTCAGCACATCAATACAAGGGAATAGCACCCCAATTTTAGAGGACAAGACTCGATTTTGCTTCCAACATTGCTCTTTCACTCCATGTCCAACATCCCACACTTATTTCCCTCTGTCCTCTTCCCTCTTTATTTCACTGTCTTTTCCTTCTCACCTCTTTTTTTTCCTTAAATCCCTTCATATCCTACAAGATTAAAAAACTTCACTTCCCTCCCATTACAGAATCAAGAAAACATGAGAACTTTCCTAGTCCTCAATCATGTCTTTCCCTTTCTTAGGGGGTGGTTTGATCTGTTATGCCACCAACTTCCACCCTCCCACTTCTTCTCTCTCCCTCATACTTGGATCTGTGTGTCCCTCTCTTCAGGCCCGTTACCCACCACCTGTGGGTAGTGTATATAGGAGAATTGTTTTCTCCTAGATGGTCCTCATTTGACAGCTAAAAACCCCTTATAGCCCCCAGATACCTTGATGTACCATGTGGTGCCTTGGCCATCTGTTATGAATGTATGTTTGAAGGTGGGCCACCGACCCCAAAGGTATGACTTTTCATTAATATAGTTGAGTAATTTTTCTTACTTGTGATGAGCACTATTGGGCATGAATTGGTGGGGGGATTTGGTGGAAATAGTGGGTTAGGTCTGTATTCTTGTCTCCATTTCTCGATTTTGTGGTTACCCTTGTATCCTAGTCCCGTGGGATCTCCTTTACTGGCCATTAGCTTTAGGGATGGCACTACATGGGAAATCCCGATTTTGGTTGTGTGGTAATGCTTCTCTATACCACCTACATCACTCCCCTTCCACCCATTTTAGCCCTATTAATCTATTTTACCATCCAGGTCCACATGTGTACACTGGGTCCACATAGGGTTAACCTCCCCCTCCCCTTTACCACACCTTGAGTCGGGCCTGGAACGATGCCCCAGAGGTTGATGGAGCAAAAGAGAAAACAAAAGGCATAATTTTTCCACCCTCAACAAGAAATGTACCACAAAATGCAAAAGATGGTAGGGACACACGAATTTAGCACGTGGGAAAACACCAAACATGAGCTCTACCCCTTATCCATGGTCATTACCATGGTTCCAATGGGCCATAGATGATCCCCCTCCATCATTAAGGAATCCATGATTTTCCCAACCCCTGGTGGGCAATGAACTGCCCCACCTCAAGGGGGTATTCATTACTATATATATTACACATCATGCTCTCCATCCCCTGCAGCCCCGAGCAGTTATGAAGAAAAATCAATTAAAGGCAAACGGAATATGAAGAAGGGTGGAAAAACAAAGGTTAGGGTAACTCATGTACCACGATTTTCTCCCTCCTACGCTCATATACCTAGGTGTGGGCTTACCTTATTATAGCTACCCTTGTACCATGACATGTGGTCTGGATGATTCCCCTGATCCCCACTCCATTACATTATTATATCATTTTCCACCTACCACTTTAGGAATGTACCATGAACATGTCACCCCCTTTAAAGGTTGAAAGCACAAAATAGGATCCTTAATTAACCCATTATTGATATTGGAGACATTAGTATATGCCAAAGCCCACTACATAAGGGCATGCCATCATGAATTTCCCCATTAGTTCCATGACTTGTAAGTTCTTTTACTTGATTATTTTTATGATGAGTTGTGCTCGAAGGAAAGGGGATGCATTGGATCTTATGCAAGATTATAGGTGGGTCTTCATTTGGGGCTTGGTCTCCCTATACGGGGTCCTAGCCTTCCATAGGGCCACATTGGCACTTGTAGGGTCAGCATTGAGAGCCATGGACCTCCATCATAGTCGAGTATATTTCATGGACCCCCAAAACCACTTGTTGATTGCTCATGTTCCACCTTTTTTATGAGGATGACGCACCTGGTTCACCATGCCCAACTAGATCCACACATGTACTATACACTTGGAAGCTGTTCCAGGGTCCGAAGGATGTCTCCTGCTGCAAAGGGAGGGCTTATTTTGTCATCCTAATCCTTACAGATGGTCAACATGAATTTTTGATCGACTTGGAGACCCATGAGTATGTCCTTGTTCCCCCACACCCACGTGGGAGCACCACTATGTAGATTCAAAACTACTCATGTAATTTACTAAAACATAAAATTTGAATCTACTCTACTCATCTGTAGAAAGCAATTCACGATTGAGAAAGGAAATCATAAACACACGACATGATTCAAAACACATACACAAATATTTATCTAGGGGAAAGAAACTTCTCAAAACCCCTTCCTATCTATATTGCATTAATAAGAAAATATAGAAGAAATACAATGTTTGCCCAAGCCTGAGCAACCTCTGCAATTGTATACGCTATATCTTTGCCTGACTAAATGACTCCGGCCAACACATATCGAATTTTCTAGCCTTCCAAGCTCCTACTTCCTTGCATTGTTCAATGAGGAATTAGGCCCCTATTTCATAGGAATTTTCCTCCAAGAAATTGCGAAGTTAATTAAGGCTCTACCTCTGACTGCGTGCACCACCTGTACAACTCAGAATAATATACAAGTGATAGTACACTGCCCTTGAACTCCAATCTCAAAGGGGTAAATCGTATTCTCTACATGCATGAGCTAATTTAGGTTGATTAATCAATTAACTAGTTGATCACTAAGTTGTGACTAAATACACACCGCACTACTAGACCCTCCAATAGTTGGAACTAGTTTAACTGACCATAAATCAATTTAACTGATTTAAATTGGTACAACTGAAATTAACTCAACCTGAGCTCCTAAAATTTAGGAATCATTGCACACAATTCAATTTCATGCCCATAACTTGAATTAACTAAGCTAACTTAGTGATAACAACCATGTCACCTCAGTTAACTCATCCAAGTTGTCTGTTGATGTGGAATTTTTAATTTTCTCAATTTCATTAAGGCAAAATCAAATTAAGAATATTTAGCAAGAAAGGGATTCACATCTACCCCGATCTAGCACATTTTGAATGCACTACATGCAACACTTCTATCTATTGTTTTCTGCTACTTCAACATCTGCAACTAAGAAGCATACATAAAAAAATAAAAAATAATCATTGAATCAATCTGCAACTGTCTCCTAGGAAAATTGTGTTGCTACTGAGCCTCCTGCTCTATTGTCAACACTTCTCTGCATTCCTCAATATGTGACTAACACAAATCCTCCTCCCATTGAATATTGTGGGCCCTCGTAGCAAGGGTAAGGATCCATGAGATGAAAAACACCTCAATGGACCCTGCCCAAATTCTTGAAACTCTTGGACTAGGACTTCACATTGCCCCACCTCACACCTAGAGGTATGGATGCATTTTCTCCCTCTTCCCACTTAGCTCGAAATCTCCCCCTACTGGAGGTCTTTGCTTTAGTGGATGTCTCCACTTTGTCTCCTCTCTGCTTCTCCATTTGTGGCTACTCCACTACATCATGAGGCTACTTCTGAGGCTCCATTTTGAGAGGTAAATCATGCTCTCTCTCAACCACCAAGTCTCTAACCCTTGCCTTGCTCCTCAAGGCTTTGCATGCATCTTCTACCTCAAGTTCGTACATATTCTTGACTCGAGCACCAATATGTTTCATTTGTCTTGTGGCTATGTTTCTTAGGAATACTTTCCTTTTTCTGAAGACACATATCATAACCACAGTCTTCCAAAAATGAAACGGAGATTAGATTCTTCTTTAGACCCGGAAAAAACATCACATCCTTGAGCCTGAGAGGGGAGCCTAACTCCCTCTAAAAGGTTACTGTACCAATCCCAATAGCTCTATACCTTCCATCGTCTCCAAAATCAATGTTCCTCTGGAGATATTTCTCCTCCAAGTCACTGAAAAACTCTTTACTTCCCGTCATGTGGAACGAGGCACCACTATCCAAGTACCACCCACTCCCCATCATTGTTCTCACCATGCATGAGATAAGGGTGAAATCAAGCTCGAACTGTGAAGCTAAAGCTTCACCCATTGCCGCTATTGCAGGCTCCTTCTTTCTCTCCTTCTTGTGTGGACACTTCATGGCATAGTGCCTAAATTCATGACAGTGACAGAACTTGATTTTGGACAAGTCTTTATTCTTACCCTCTTGGATGGAATCAACATCACCTTGGGACTTCTTTCCCTTGGCCTGATTTCCTTTGTTGGCTAATGAAAAGTCCTCTTCCACTTCTTTGGATGAGGTCCTATCTCTGGTATTCCACCTTATCTCCTCCTGTACCAAATCAGACCATAAGTATTCCCAGTTTGGTAGTTTCTCCCTCCCATTCACCAAATCTTGGTAGTTGTGCCAGTGCTTCAGAAGGTCTAGAAGTGCTAGGCTCACGAGATCATCCTCTACAAAAGTAACCCCAACTCATCCAAGTTAACCACGACATTGTGTGAACCTGCTTAGGTAATGTTGAATAGATTCAATCTTCTACATCTTGATATTCTGAAGCTTGTCCTTGAGCACCAACTTCCTATGGTCACTATTGTTATGAAACAAATCCTATTGAAAATGTAATAAGATGATGGAGCTTAGTGAAAAGAAGTCGCCTTCACTAAGTGGGCTCGCAGGTTATTTTTGGTGCAAAGTATATTTTTAGACTATGTCTATTTTTAGACATATGGATCATGGCCTATGAGTTGCAGGATGATATTTATGGATGATTGGTCATGTTGGTAAAAATAGATGGACCTCTATTTTTAGACATATGGGCGGAGTCTATTTTTAGACTGCCAGTCAAAAAATAGAACAGTCGAATATTATTAGCTCTTAAGAATATTTGGACTATAAACATTATCTTATCCTCTTGCAGCACTTCAATTCGAGCTACGGATGTGGCACATGCAACTGCCAGAAAGAAATATGCTTTTCCTATGGGTTAGTTGAGCTATTGCATGATGGACTTCAGTTAGAACTCAAGTGATTGAGTTTGGTGGAGTTGATTGAGGAGTTGATGGAGTTGTGTTCAGTTTGACTTAGTTGAACTATTTGTATTTAGTCTAACTAACAAATACACTAGTGATGAGTGGTGTGAATTAATTATTAATGAATTCACTTATTAACTCATAAATCAACTAAAGAATACATCAGTCGACTCAGTGCATGGACAGTTCAATGGAGACAAGTGTTAGAGGTGGGTGAAAGGGTGAGACTACTATCAGTTGTGACTATAGTTGTGCATGAGATTTGCACAATCATTGATTGAGATTGCCAATGAGGATTGTGCAGCACAAGCCAAAGAAGATTCAAACTTGGATCTCATCTATTCTCAACTTGGATTATGCAGTAGAGGTAGGCAAATAGTGGAGGAGATTTCAACCCGTGACTTGTTCAGATCTGGGCTATTTTGTGTGTAGCATGTGGAGATAATACTGAGTACTTGTGAGGAGTATTTTACTATGTATTGTTACATGTTCTCTATCATTATAATATATAGATAGTTGGGGGTTTTTGTTAGGCCCCTATACTACTAGTGTAACCCCTTACTGTTATTAGTACAACCCACTTATTATATTGATGTACCCATGCAGTGCCCATATTGTTACTATTGTGCCCCATAGAAGCCCACTATTGCTATTATTGTGCCCTTACTTTATTATTGTTATGTCGGCTCTGATTATGTTATGACCCCTTAGACTCCTATATATAGAAAGGAGGTCTTTTCATTTGTATCATCCAAGAATTGTTCATTTATGTAATGTAAAGGAGGTTTCCCCCTCGAGGAGGCTGAATTCTAAGGTGTTGATCTATCTTTTCTATCTTTTCTTGAGCTGGTTTTATAACAACGTTTCATGTGACGTAAAACCTCCTTTGGAATTGTAGGACCTTGTACTACATCTATATGATATCTCTTCTCTTTTCATATAGGGAATTCTACCTTGTGCTGATATTCACATCTATCTTAAATGAAATCATTTTTACCTGAATGAATTTTCTTATATTCAATCCCTAACTCAACAAACAACTTACGTGCTTCTCTGCAAGTTTATGGCAACACATTCTCTTCAGAGAATATTTTAGTTGTAGATTTGAGGCTTCTGTGATCTATATTTTGTATGGTGATATCTTCCGGAGTCATCACATTCATGTTTTTTTTTAAATCAACGTTTCGAACCAACCACTTTGGTTCATCATTAGGATCAGATGAGTGAATAAGACAAAACCTCCTGGGATCAATAAATAGAGAATAGGGTTGGGAAGTGAATGAAAGGAGCTGACAAGTTTCATTAGTAAACCTATTGGCTCGTTTCATTCACTTCCCAACCCTCTCCTCTATTTATTGATCCCATGAGGTTCTCACTTATTCACTCATCTGATCCCAATGATGAACCACAGTGGTTGGTTCGAAACATCGATTCCAAAAAAAACACGAATGCGATGACTCTGGAAGATATCACCATACAAAATATTTTAGTTTTTATTTCCTTGTAAGATTTCCCTAGATTAAATCAATTGTATGTTTGACTTATGGTGAGCATGTTTGATATTTCGATATACACTAGGACTATTTATACACAATATATGGTTTTAAAATACTCGTTAAGAAATATAAATGGAGTTAATGAATGTTTATGAATTTCGTACACTAATTGACAATGCAAAGTAAGAAAAATATTTCCACTCGCTTCAATATGGTAGTGAATCCTTTGTCAGATCTACCAAATAATGACTTGATTTCTAATAATTTTAATGTTCATTCAAGTTTTCAGGTTCCACTTGCACTTGATTTGAACACGGGTGTCTTATCTGCTTGCTTGATTGAGTCTGTTAGGTTGTTATCATCAAGGTTACGTTGGTGGTAATTAGCCCTGTTATCATCATTACTGTCAACCATATGATCATTATCATCATCATTGTTTCCATTCCCAAAGAAACCTGTAAGATTTTCATTCAATCCTTCTTCGTACATTACACTTTCACTATCATCATCATCATTAAGGTTAGGTGGCATGCCATAAATGTATGATGATCTCATCATCTCTTCAAATATCTCAACTAGTAGTGTTATCTTCGATCTTGCTCTTTTTTCCTCGGTATGGTTTAAAAGATGGTTTGGATAATCCCATCTAAATGTTAATAACCTAGTTTGACCTTAGGTATTAGTAGGTGTATCATCAATGTATTCTAACTATCAATAAACACAAGCATTATTTAATTTTAGGAAAGAATTGGATCAATGTATCTCTCTCTCTCTCTCTCTCTCTCTCTCTCTCTCTCTCTCTCTCTCTACTAATGGAACAACCTTTTTTATACAATAATTTAAAATAAAACTCAGTTTTATCATTTATAAAATGCCAGTCCACACTCATTAATTTCCTCTCTCTCTCTCTCTATACTTGACTAATGGAACATATCTCTCTCTCTATATATATATACTTGACTACTTGACTAATGGAACAACCTTTTTTATACAATAATTTAAAATAAAACACGGTTTTATCATTTATAAAATGCCAGTCCACACTCATTAATTTCTCTTGGTTTTCTTCCCTTAAGAGCATCCTTAGGGAGACCTTGTTCTCCCCTTTTCTTTTACATGGGAGTGCATTTTAAGGAGTAATTTATAAATAACTCATACCTGGTGGTAAGGTCCATAATAGCCTCAACCATTATTGATCTATTAACCTCTACTTCCATATCTCCATCTTTATCATTTATAGCCTCAACAAATTGATAATTTAGTCTTACAGTAGGGTCCCTTCCCTTACTACATGTGTGTGTATACACATCCATCTATATACATAAGATGGTCTCTATTCATTTATTTTTCACTTTCCAATTAGAGAACATGTATATACATATTCAAATTTATACCATATGATGACATGCTATGCTTATATTCTGCCATCCTTCTCCAATCACCACTATAATATGACAAATCATAATATGGCATTAATCTCCTAGCGGGTTGTTGTGAATTATTTCTATGTTTAGATACCACATGGACATTTTGGACAATAAAGATGCCTAGATTCACTCCATGAATATTGGAGGATTGTATCATGTGTATACATATTTGAATTCAGCCCATATGTTGACATGCTATGCTTATATTCTGCTAGCCTTTACCAATCAACACTATAATATGAAATACCATAATATGTTATTAATATCCTAGTGGTTTGTTGTGACTTATTTTTATGTTTAGATCCCACATGGATATTTGGGACAATAAACATGCCTATATTCTCTCCATGAATATTAGAGGGTTATATCTTGTAGATGTATCCTCAAAATTGAAACACATTTTACACTCTATGAAATTTTTAATTACCGGTCGAAGCGCAATGTAGTTGAAGATGAAATGTCTCTTTGTAAATTGATCTCAAACTCAAGGGAAAGTCATAATTTCCATGACAATAATTCTCAAAGGGCGTGTATTCCACCTTCCCTTGTATTTAAGAAAATTATGCATCTTTAAGTGTTTCTTTTTATATTACTTATTTTCATTAATTCCTCATCTTCCAAGCTGGTGTATGTGCACATATTTTTGTTAGAGGTATCATCATATATATGATCATAGAGATCTAGGATAGAAGGCAGTGTTGTAGGAAACGTTAAACCAAGAACTATATCCTGCAAGAAATCATTAAGAAAAATTAATTATTGAAATAATATCTAGCAATGTTTAAAAGAACAATACATATTATTTATATCAAATTGGAAAATTCCTTACCACAATTACTATTGGATTCAAATCGATGGTAGGAGGCATACTACCCACAGGAAGCTCATCATCTATACATTTTATTTATATAATCTCTCATTTGAATTTTTTCTTTCCATGACATACCGAACATCCACAAGCAATGATTTTCTCAAAGTATTCATCCCATGTACTATAGTGCTGACCAACCTATTGTTCAGTGAAACCATTTGTTGTGTCTTAAGGATAAATTTTCATATCCTCTTCCACCCACTGTCCTCTATGTGATTTAA
>APFE031649668.1:286654-345113 GCA_000404065.3 Pinus taeda | reverse complement strand
CTTCATTATCAAACTAGGGCAGACGATATCTCACAAACCGACCGTCGGATTGACTTCATTCCACCACCAAAAGTTTCGGCTTTCAGAGGAGGTTTAGATGAACCTACAGTGCAGTTCAAATGAGGAGATATTCTAGGCCACACAGGTCAATCTTTACTTCTGCAGTTGCAGCTTCAGTTTCAGCAGTTTCCGGCTTCAAACTAGGGCAGTCGATATCTTGCAAACCGATCATCAGATTGACTTCATTCCACCACCAGAAGTTGCGGATTTCAGAGGAGGTTCAGATGAACCTATAGTGCAGTTCCAAAGAGGAGATATTCTAGGCCTCGCAAGTCATCTTTACTTCTGCAATTGCAGCTTCAGTTTCAGCAGTTTCCGACTTCAAACTAGGGCAGTCGATATCTTGCAAACCGTTCATCGGATTGACTTCATTCCACCACCAGTAGTTGTGGCTTTCAGAGGAGGTTCAGATGAGCCTACAGCACAGTTCCAAAAAGGAGATCTTCTAGGCCTTGCAAGTCAATCTTTACTTCTGCAGTTGCAGCTTCAGTTTCAGCAGTTTCCGGCTTCAAACGAGGGCAGTCAATATCTTGCAAACTGTTCATCGGATTGACTTCATTCCACCACCAGTAGTTGCAGCTTTCAGAGGAGGTTCAGATGAACCTACAGTGCAGTTCCAAAGATGATATCTTCTAGGCCTTGCAAGTCAATCTTTACTTCTGCAGTTGCAGCTTCAGTTTCAGCAGTTTCCGGCTTCAAACGTGTGAGAGAGAGAGACCCATTTCAGTGCAGTTGAGAAGAGACTCATATCTGCGCAATAGAGAGAGAGAGATGTGATGAGATGAGTGAGTCCAAATGAGGAAAAGTCCTCTTATATTTATACACAATGTTGGTGGGTGAATAGATGCGACTGCTGGGCTTCTAAGCCTACATGAGTTGTAGGTCGGCTTGATAATAATTCCATAATCAAAATAAATCCATATCTCCATGAATACTTATCGGAATCGGATGATCTTTATATCAATCCTACACCTCTCGACGAGAGGAATTTAATAAAAATATTATCAGCCATGAATAAGATGACCCACATGAAGTTTTTCCCTTGTTGCCAGTTTTAACACTAGGAAGGGTTATGGTTAAAGATGGGATCCTTCATTGTGAAATATTACAATGAATTGTGAGATGCATGCTAAATGAAATAGATAATTAATTACTCATGAATTTAAATATATGTAGCTCTCAATTTTAACTCTTTGGGTTGTTGGATTAAATGTTTTATTACATCATGAAATGCTTAGAATAAATGTGACACACATACATTATGCTATGATAATTTCATTTCAATCAAATTGAAATCAGATGGATTCATAGAATTTTTATATGTTAAATAATTCTATGATCACTTCAAGATGTTATGAATCTCTATAATAAACAGAATGTATATGAGTAGTAACAATTGTTTAGTCGATTGAAAAAATCATATTGTAGGTAGAGTGATGGAATGGGGTGTGAGATAAAATCCAACATGACATAATTACAGCACTTGTGAGGGAGATGAACAACATGACTAGAAGTCTCATGCTTATGATATTTGGCTTCTGCATGAAGGAAATTTGAGAAAATGAAATTTCTCATTTGAAATTTTTTTGAGTATATATCATGGAAATTAAATGTTGTGACACAGGTCAAATGATGGATCAAGGAGCTCAGGAAGAATACTATTGTGGGGACATGGAAGCCCTATGACACTTTTATTACCTCATGGGAGAAAGTCATAACTTGTTCCTTGACTATAAGACTCCATGATCAATGTAGTGGAGCATGCCATACTGTTACTTGGCCATAAGGCTCCATGCACAATATAATAGAGCACACCAAACTAGTACTTGACTATAAAACTCTAATAATTGCAATATGTAGGAAATCCCTTGGATGGGTAGACTATTCAAAATGGGGGCTACCGAGGCCTGTAAAGGTGAGTAAATGATGGGAGCCTATGTAAGAAAAACTTTGGATAGGTAGACTTCCTAGAATGAGGTTTTCTTGGACCCATAAAAGTGAGTAGCTAATGGGAGAAGAAATATACACCACGCTCACTGGGATGTGAGCACATGGGGGCTTGTTTACTAAAGACAAAGTTGGACTTTTTCAGTTAATATGGAGCTATATATTTTCAGTAAAGACAAATTTGGAATCATTACTAGTGAAGATAAAGGAAGAAAAAAATTTTTGAAGATAATTATATGCTTAAAGAATTTTCTATTGAAATTGTGGTTTAAATTGATTTTAAAAATTTATGATTAATCTCATAAGAATTGTATCATTATGATATGGTTAGCTACTAAACTATCCATAATCAATATATGGTTTCGATCACCAACAATAATAGTGTAGTATTAGCCATAGTTTTAAAAACCATAACCAATGACCTGATCGATCTACCTAATAAACCAGGTTCAAACTAGAACTAGATAAACTGGTAAAAAAACACATCAAATAATTATTTTTTAATGAAAAAAACTACCTTTAAGATTTAAAACCATGATTTGAAACCAATAGACACAAAATATGCAATTTTTTCTCATATATATACCATGTATAGGTGAATATATCAAAATGGCACCAAGTGCAATAAAATCAGCAACAAAATATATAATCAATGAGGCTCTAGATGGCCTCTAGAGTTCAAAAACAAAGCCTACAAACTATGGGGCCATTGGCCTACTACAAGTCTACATATATGATATTAATGATCAACATTACCACTTGAAACTTCTCAACATGATTAAACTTTGTTGGTTGAGCCTCGACTCACAAACTTTGCAACTGCTTAAGTAAAACTTTTCTATTGGTTTAGTGACTTGAGTCTCAAACTTTTAAATGTGTTGTACCCTAATATTCCCTATTACTGCATTTGGTGCTCCACATGGCTGTACATGGCCTCCCATTCCAACCAAGTGTTGCTTAAACCTGTTAATACACAATGAGCCCATGCAGTATCCTTGGCCTTTGGAGGAATGATGATTACTACTTAAATCAAACTCTCTGTTGTTCCACTACTCCAACAAAAACTCAACACTCTCCAAGCTCCCAATCAAACTCACAAAAACTCCAAATGAGATGTGTGAGGCAAATGAGGGGGGTGAGATCCTTTTAAAGGGTTGGAGAGGATGCTTTTGGAGGCAAACAACACTTACTTTCCCTCCAAAACACCTAGGAAACTTCCTAAATGACACCATGTTGGTCCGTCGCAGCCTTGGCAGTGAACCGACTAGTTTAGGATGGAAATGACTAGTTTGACCATAAACCATTCGGTTTCGTCCTAAATTGGTAAGTTAGGACCATGATCCAGGTGGATGTTTGTGGCCACCCACCTATCCCATTTTGGACCCCCACAACTGTCTCTTTCAGTGTTTCAATTTTTGTAATTATAGCACAATTTACTATTTTTAGCAGTTTTTCGGGTCCTGAACTTCCGGAGCCGTTTTGAGGCCCTAAACGATGATTTTTGGGAACTCTGGGAGCAAAATGTGGCAATGAATTGATGTTGCTCTTCCCAAAGTTGTAGTGCTCGGGTAGATCTTTCTAACGAGCTATTGTATGAATCAAATGAAGATCGGGTGCCAAAGTTACAACCCCGGAAGTTGATGTACCAACTTACCCAAAACAGGGCCCACAATTTGGTGTTTCATCTTCTAAGGTTAGGTTTGGGGATGCTAAGGGTTTTCCATTGTTTCTCAACAATAAATAGGCCTTCGAGCCTCATTTTAACACAGTTCAGAGGCATGTAGCCGCCACATCTCTTCTCAGAGATAAGCTACCATCGCCCTAGCTAGTTTATTTCCATTTCTATTTGTAAGCATATTTCAGTATTTTATGTTAATGAAATGAAGTATTATTTCCAATGCATATTTGTGTTTATGGTTATCTCTGTAATTTTTTGCAGACTTGTGTATATCTGGATCATTGGTATCAGAGTAGTCTGCTTTTTTTCTTTGTTTTTCTTTGCATGTCCCCAACGAGGTCGGGATATAAGGAGTTAGGGCTTGAACTGCTCGAACCTTTGCAAGACCAGCCTCGCAAATCCCAACGGTCTCCCATGGATGATGAAAAGAAAGATGAGGGGGTAGGAGATCCTATCAAACTCTTGCTCAAAGAAGCCCTCAATCGGCAAAGGAACGCGATGATGGACATTTTTGTGCAGATCCTTCAGTGACTACCCAGAGGCGACGCATCGACTTCCAACATCTACTCTGGAAATGCCACACCCTTTAAGGTACAAGTTAGTTTTGAAATACCCATATTTGAGGGATAGATAGATGCAGATGTCATAGATAAATGGTTAAATCTGCTAGATAGGTATTTTTCAGTTCATGATTTTTCCAGTTAGGAAAAGATTATTTTCGCTCTTCTCAAAGCAGCCCCCCGCATCAAAGACTGGTGGGAAACCTATTACGAGCAAAAGCATGAAAGTATGGGCTCATTGTTCTCAGCCGCACCCACCTGGAATTCATTCTGGGATACCATTAAGGAGCAGTATTACCCTGTCAAAAGCTATGAGGATAAGTACATAAAGTGGAACATGTTGCGATAGGGAAGGGACCAAGATGTGTCGGAGTTCACCAAAATTTTTCATACCATTCACACACAGTTGGGTATCAAATATTTTGAGCTACATCTAGTACTCAAATACCATGACTACCTACATAGATACATCCAAGAAGATATGGAATTCCTAAACATCTCCTCGCTTGACACAACGTATTGATACGCTGTCAAAATTAAGCAAAAGTTCAAACAGAAGAAGCAAGACTTTGGATCTACAAATCCGAAGACCAAAGGACAAAGCCAAGGCAGGGTGACCCAAGACAACACGTCGAAGCCGCAAGAAAAGAACAACACCAAAAATTCAAAGAAGGACAGAAGAAAGTGGTGTGAGTTCCACAAGAGTCCCACTCATAACACAAGTGAGTGTCAGACCAAGCAGTTGTTGGTGGCCGAATTGAAGGCCTTAGAATCAGACGCATGTTTCGATCGTGAGTCAAAACCCGACAAGGGGAATGTCAAAGGGAAGCAGATCATTGATGCAAAGCCCAGTGTCACCATTGCCACTGCCAAGATCTAGAAGAATGAGCTTTAAGATCCAGAGGAGGGCGAGCGTATTTTCCACTCATAGATGTGGGTGAAGGGTTTTCCGCTGCAATTCATTGTCGATAGTGGTATCCAAAAGAACCTCATTTCAACAAAGGTCATGAAGCAGTTGGGCCTACCGACTACACCACACTCGCAACCGTACAGTATCAGATGGTTTCACCAAGGACAAAATCTCCAAGTTTTCCAGCAGTGTCGCCTTCCCTACAGCATCAAGCCCTTCACAGATGAGGTATTGTGTGATGTTGCACCTCTCGATGTTTGTGATGTACTATTTGGCCAGCCATACTTGTGGAGGCGACATGTTGTGTATGAGTCAAGGCCTTTTGTTGTTATTATTACTTTGGGTAATTCATTATACAGGATACCAGAGGTAGCCCCACCTACTTCCACCTCTTTGATCACTGCTAAGAAAGGTAGAAAGCTCATCTCACATACTAGGAAATTTATTTTCCGTCTGTTTCGCTCCCAAAGTAAGGGGAAGATCATCACCACATCCATGACCCCTGCGAAGGGTTCCTCCATGCAACAGTAGCAGCAGAGGGATATGGTCATGAAAGAACATAGGAACAACTTCTCCTCACCCACAAGGCCACCAAACAAGTTTCAAATGGGCGACAAATTTTGGTTACATATGTAGAAAGAACGCCATACAAGAGCCCATTAGAAGCTTAGACCACTCTGACATGGTCCTTACAACATTACCAAGGTTATGGGAAACAATTCTTTGGATCACAACATTCCTCCATTACTTCGGCTGCACCAAGTGTTCAATGTGTACCACCCTCGACCATGCTTCCCACAATTACTGGACACATCAGAGATTGTAGAACTGCTCACCAGGGACCAGTTCAGCAAATGGAGGAACTCAACGCAATGGGGACCATTTCCTCCTAAGGGTGGAGGAATGATCCAAGTGGATGTTGGTGGCCACCCACCTATCCCATTTGGACCCCCACAACTGTCTCTTTCAGTTTTTCAGTTTCCGTAATTGTAGTACAATTACTATTTTTAGCAGTTTTTTAGGTCCTAAACTTCCGAAGCCGTTTTGAGGCAACGATGTTTTTTGGGAAATCTGGGAGCAACATCAGTCTATGGACAATTTTTTATATATCCAAAGTTGTAGTTCTCGGATAGAGCTTTCTAACGAGCTATTGTACGAATCAAACGAAGATTGGGCGCCAAAGTTACGACCCCGGGAAGTTGATGTACCAACTTACCCAAAACGGGGCCCACAATTTGGTGTTTCATCTTCTAGGGTTAGGTTTTGGGATGTTAAGGGTTTTCCATTGTTTCTCAACAATAAATACGCCTTCGAGCCTCATTGTAACACAGTTCAGAGGCATGTAGCCGCCACATCTCTTCTTAGAGATAAGCTACCATCGCCTTAGCTAGTTTATTTCCATTTCTGTTTGTAAGCATATTTCAATATTTTACGTTGATTAAATGAAGTATTATTTCTACTGCATCTCTATGTTTATGGTTATCTCTGTAATTTTTTGTGTTCCTATTTAAAACTAGATCAGATCGGTTTATGTGAATTTCAGGCGAAGAGGAGGCATAAACCTAGTTTTGTACTGGTTTGACCCGTTTGGCCTATGAAACATTCGGTTTGACCGATTTCCGGTTCAAGCCAGACGGTTTTTAAAACATTAGTATTAGCATGAAAATATTAAAGTGGTGTAGTGGAAATGTAGTGGAGTTGAAGACCATAAGGACTAAGCCATTCCGGTGAGACTGGAACCATGTAATATGCATTGAATTCCATGAGATATGTGGTGTAAAATGTGTTATGTGTTAGAGAAATCCAAGGGGATTCCTTGGCTATGAGACTCCATCTAGACATACCTATTCAAGAAAGCCTTGTTAAGGAACAGATCACCCAAGGGACTAAGGAAGCAAATAAGGGGATACCTAAACTTGGAAGGTGAGTGACTTCCTAGAAGAGGAGACGCGAGTAAACTTATTTTCAAGGATTCATATGCATACTTATTTGGATTTGAAATGCATTTTTTGTATCGGAGGAAGAAATTAGCTAAGTTTGTTCCCTATGGAATCCTTTGGGATCAATGGACAACTAGGCATAAATGTGTTGGAATGTCAGGTAGTCTAGAGATAACTAGACCATGAAATATGAATGAAATTGCTCAAAGTGGCAAACCAAGACATGGAAGATATCACTAATGCAAGAGTTATAATTATAAAGCTCAAATTTTGTCTCTATTATTTGTTTATAGAACACTAACGATGATTTCCTTTAAGGGGGTGGGGTTTGTAACATCCTTCACATTACCCATGTTGTTGTAATGTTAAAATTGTGGTTGTGTAATGCCAACATAGAGGCCATAGTTGGCTGAAATTATGTGTAATCATCAAATAAATTAATTGTGAATTATAATTGGTTAGCCTAACTAGAGTGACATACAGATCTAACATTCTAAGAAGGAAATATTGTGGTGGGTTGTTTTGTGGCCACTGGGTAACCGTTGCATATTGGTTTGTTTCCCTATGGCATGTTGTCAACAAGACCACACCAAACACCCTTAATTTTCATAACTATCCACCTAATTAAAGACTACCCTACACTGACAAGCATTGAATTCATGTAGTGGACAGCCTAAGTGGAGTACAACACCATACCATTCCCTCTCCTCATTGAATGTGGAGAGACGAGAGACTTCATTCCTCTAGAAACTGTTGAGAAGGGAATGCTTTAAATGTGTAGAGAAGGAACAAAGCAATTGGTGCAGAATTTTACTATGCAAAGAGCACTTAGAGGGTCAGGAACCATGGAGCAAGGAAGTTTTAGGCAAAGACATTAGAGAGAAGAATTGTTTGAAGCTACTAGTGTGGAAGCTAGAAGGAGCTAAGGTAGGTGTGTGTGTGTTGAATTTGGTAGAATATGAGTCCAAATTCCCTTATCTTGTAGTTGGTTTCATCCTACAACAAGATATACAAACAATGAATGATGTTAGTGGTTAAACATTGACCAAATGAAGCATTGAATTAAATGAAAATAATACACACAAAAAAAATTAAAAGAAAGCTAAACTTAACAGCTTGAAACAAAAAAAACAAAAAAAAAAAAAAATGAAGAAAAAAATCAACAAAGGAATGGGAAAAGGCCACTCTTTATTGATTGCTAGTAGTGGAAGAGTTAAAAATGAATTTTAAAGACACTTGAAAATAGTTTTTTTAGCAATGGTGATCAATAGCTCCCAACAAGGATTTCCCCATCTCAATCTCTTTTGTAAGCTCTTTCTCTCTCAAAGAAGAAAAGAAGAAACTCCCTCAATGGTGGAATCCTCTTAGTATTGGAATGCTTGATTTCTTTGGAGAAATTTTGGTAGCATAATAATGCATGAATTATTCCTTTTTTTTTTGCTCTCCATCCTCTTGCATTTATAAAAATTTGAACAGCTTCTCCCTCGTCTGGCTTATCAATGAGGTTGTTTGTCACATAAATGAGATGAGAGTTACCATCTTCCTTAAATTAAGGCTTCTTGATTCTCAAGGCTTAAATAGTCAACCATTCCATGTTAGGAGATTGATTCTACTTCAAGATGTGCCTCCAAAGGTGTTGGTTGTGCTTTCTACAACCCTTGTGGCTATCAAAGAAAAATGCATGAGGGTGTATTAAAATCTCATTGGAGCACTCATGAGGTTTGATTTTTTAAACCAACTTTAGTAAAACATTTTAATTTTTTCCTTCCACAATATTTTCAATTGAAAATGTGTCCTTTGCACATTGTACTTACTGACTTTGAGTGCCATATGTTGTGCACAAATGAGTGTACCATTCTTTTATAAGAACAATTTCCCCTTGATGTATGAGGTTAGGAGAAAGCATATCGATGAAATACATCATGTTTTTTGTTCTTGATGATGATTACTACCAACTTCTTGAGAGAGAGAGAGAGAGAGAGAGAGAGAGAATTCTTGTGGAGATGATTAGGGGAAAAAACCATGCTCGTAATAAATATTGATACAGAAGTGTTTATATGAGGCAGGCATGTCCCATGGTCATTATGATGACTTTTATTGAAAGATTAGAAAAACACAGGAAAATCCGGTCAGATCAACATTGAAGTGGTTGACGAGTTGTCAACTAAAAAAGATAACTACTTTTTCTCTCAAGGGAATCTATATCAAATACGGTAAGTTGGGTGCCCCCACATCTCATATATAAAGCAGTACTAAATTAGGAGTGATCTGAATGCATGGGTCTTTGAAAAATGAGAGAGTTTCAATAGTCATAAAGTATGGTACACCACTAATGTGAAACTTATGCTAGTGTTGAAAATCAGGGGGACCAATGTAATTAGTGGGTAATGAGGGTTCCCAAGGTTCCACCCGAAATTGTCACCAAAATGTGGAAAACAACCAAGGTATCACCTTGATTATCGCAGATGAGTGTTAGATTCAGCAGAAGTGAAGCCTTAACTCTCTGAAAAATGGTTCCAAGAAATCCATATGTATCTAAGGTAGGCATTGTATTATGATGGGTCAAAGGAATTGTAATAGATATTGACAATACAGGAAGGATACTAAAAATTTCCCAAGGGTGGAGCTATATTGCAAGTGGTGATAGTCAAAACAAAAATTCTGAGGGATAGGCCCCTAGGGTCAAGGATATGTCTAGGGGAGGCACATGCATGTTATGATTATCATAGTGGATGAATGAACAAATGGTGATAAATTATGTGGGTATGAGGTGAGTAAAATGTGAGCTCCAATTGAGGGCGACTAGGGACTATCATTGGGTAAAAGACACAAAATGATTGGTGAGAAACCTTTTCCAAAAGAATCTTTTTACTCTTAACAAAATAATTTTAAAAGTGGTTTTGGATGTACAAACAAAGAGACACGTGCCCCAAGACTACGTTGTCCTACTTAATGATGTAAATGAGTATCTGCAGGGGGTGGGGGGCCCATTGGCTGGTCTCAGTGTCAAGTTGATGAAGTGGATGAAATAACATAGATGGTCTAATGTGGTATGGGGGAATGGTAGCACAAATGTAGTAGTGCATTTGTGATGATCCAAAAGAATGGTGACCCAGGAGGAGTTGATAATAAATAAGGTGAAGAAGAAAGATGAGGCTTATCATCACGGTCATGTAGATGAATGGCTCCTAGACTAGCAAAAATGGGCATGGATATTGATAGTGCAATGGGAACTGTTGAATGAGGTAATCCACATGGGTAAAATATCTATCGACCAATCATGAATGCTTTCTAGGTGCAAGTTGAGGGTGACGGTAAACACGACCAAGATGGTGGACCTTATGGTTAAATTCAAAGAAATGATGTTAGGATATGCAATTTTTTAGAGGAAGCCTATCATACTAGTCGAGAATGATATATTATCTATCCATTGGTGCATAGGAGGTCCTAGTTTTGAGTGGAATCCAACAATAACCTACAACTTGGAAACCAACCCTCCAAGTGAAATCATTTTTAGAAAAAATTATGTATACTAACAATATTAATGAAAATTTAACCAAAAAGATAGGAAGGCACACCTGGTAGGTGCTCTGGGTGTGAAACAGGCCCAAAATGAAATCTTTGATGAACTAACGAGAGGGTACCATGATGAAGATGAGAGCGCATTGATCCCAATGCTACTAGCAATTTGGAATTTAAAGCGTGTGGGCTCCCATATAGGGCTCTGGAAGAAATAGAAAAATGACATATATAAGGGCAGTGGGGCCCATATTTCCACCTCATTTTTACTTTCTGATGTCGTGATTGATGTGGACCCAAAATCTTCTACCTGAGTTTGGAGTCAGCTAAAGTACCCTTTCAACATTTCAGGAGACCCAGGTAAGCAATTGATGGGCCTCTAAATTAGACATAAATTAAGGCTCGTGCCTCTAATTTAAAACATAAATTAATGCCTATGACCATCCTTCAACACATTAAACCTCTCTTTTTGCATTAGATAATTTATTTTTATCTTTAATATACTCATTAGGAAGGTTTATGAATAATTGAATATCTATGCCTAATATTATTCATTTTTTGTGGAATATTATGAGAATATTTGGAAGATTATGAAGAGTTGGAGGAGGAGATAATTTGGGGACTTGTTTCCTACTACTGGAGGATCAATAATAAAAAATAAGTCAGCAAGATATTATGGAATTATGGCACAAATTGTGGAACTCCAATGATTGAGAAAATATAGGAATGTGTTCCACTAATCAAGAGAGCAGATCCACCAATCAAGGGAGAAGATCCAACAATCAAGGGATTTCGGTGGAGAAAGCTTCCTCCATCCATGGGGAATGATTCTTAATCATTTTTTATAAGTACCAAGTCTAATTTTCCTCTAGGGAATGATTGAGAAAATCTAGGAATGTGTTCCCTACCATTTAATGCAAATTCATAGTATTGGGGACTAGATCCACTAATCAAGGGATTTTGGTGGGGAAAGCTTCCTCCATTCATGGGGAATGATTCCTAATCATTTTTTACAAGTACCAAGTTGAATTTCCCTCTAGGGATAGATTTTCATTAGTGTTATTGTGGAGAGAGCTTGTATTTTTGCAGCTCCATTGTATTTTCTTGCAAGGATGTAATTATTTTGATGAAAATAATGAAGATTGGTGTCATGTTCAGCTTCTGAATCTTGTTTTCCTCCATAGGTATCTGACTTTCCTTGGGATTCACCATCCTAGGAGCCTCAGATCCCTTTTGTATCATTTTCTTTCCTTCTTTTCATTGCTTATTCACATGCATCTCTAGTTTTTATTTCTTTCTACTTTTGCATTTAGTATTAATAATTTCTTGTTGAACGGTTGAGTTAAATGGTTGTTGTAAGTTATTTTGAAGGATCAAAAGAATTATTTCATCCATGTAAAAGCTTTGGAAGTTCATAATAATCATTGAGTTGCTTGGATTAGTCTTCTTATTCCGAAATCTAGATTGTTGGACCTCCTTTTTAGAAAAGAACAGTAAATTTCTGCTATTTTTTTTAGCATGCTAATGAGCTTCAATCAACTTGATTCCACTTGCATTAGATCACATAATCATTCCAGTTCATAAAAAAAATTACTCCATTGAATTTTCACTTGATTTGGTTAAGCATTTTTTAGATTTACTAGCTCACTAGTTCTCGAATTTCTAGATTTTCGACTAGTAATGTTTTAATTTTATTTTTTTAGAATGGGTTAATAGAGGTATTTTTGAGTGATTCCACTTTGAATAGGGACCTAATACATCCTATTAGTAACAAAATTTTTCCCATCCAATTTGGATTTGATTTTCGTGGTCATTAAACCCTCACCAATTTCATCATTTCACAAGGAAACTTCTCCAAGCTTTTTGAGGGAATCCATCCATCTCCCGACTTTGGTTTTGAGTTTTGAGTGATCCTAGGAAATTTACTACTCCATTCCACCTGTCACACAACTTTAATAGCCTCCCATCACCTCCAACACCTCACATTTTTTTCTCGATTGTATCCTGTAGGTTTTCTGTAGGTTTCCTGTAATTCCTACAGGATCATCCTGTAGGTTTCTAGTACATCCTGTAGGTTTTCCTAAAACGGCTTGTTTTGAGGCCGAATTGATGGAAACCTCTAGGAAGTCACAAAAATCCTCCCAAGGGTCTCCCACACCATCCAACCATCTCCTAACCCTTACATCCAACCTTCAACATCCTTAAATTCACTTGCCACATCACAAAAGGAAACTAGTTTGCATACTTGATTTGCATGAAAAGACAAAAAGACAAAAACAGATTTATTTTAGTCCCTTTACTTGCACATTAGTTATGTTTGATTCTTCTTACTTCCATGCTTACGATAATAGCATTTGATTCATGATAATTTAGAATTATTGTAAAGCATAGTTTCTTGGCAGTTAATTAGGAAATGGTGTGATTTAGCATTGAATTTTTGTCTCTTTCCTTGTACTTTCTTTCCTTCAATAGGTTAAGGTTCCATTTTGAACATTTCATTTTCTACAATTAGTTTAGGATTTGACTTCAGTACATGCACTCCATTACATCATGATAGCAAAGGAAGGACACATATTATTCCACACATATAGTGTCAACACCTCTTAAGTTGTACAAACCCTGAGTTGATAATTAAAGTCAGTAGCCTTGGGAGTTACAACATTCTTGTTGCAATATCGAGGCTCATCAGCAATCAAGAAACCCCCTTTGTCAATTTAGAAAAATATACTAGATAGGTTGTATAGCAATGGGTTGTATGAAAATTTTATCTAAAAATGCCTCAACAATCATGGGCAGCTGATGCACAGTTGCACATGGTGTCATGGGTTAGGAAGATGTAATTGTGATGGTATCATGACTGTGTAAAACATAGGCATGGGGCCGCTCTAGAGGGCTTTTAATATTCAAACCTCAATTGATCATTCAGTTATCATATGTCAAAATGAATTTCAAGGGTGACCCTAATATGGGTTTGTCCCCAAATGATGTTTTGGGCCTAGTAGGTATGTGTGTGGTGTGCATATACTATGTCCAAATATAAAAATTGTGGCACTTGCACCCTGATTTGTTCATGTGCGCAAGACTAGGGGTTGGGAAAGAAGCATGAAGGATATTTAGAACCTCTTTCAGGGTTGGAAAATGGTTAATAAAATATCCCAACTCATCACATAGGGTGCATGAAGGAGTTGGCTTTGTATCATTTTGTATCGACTCCTTCTTCTTCACCTTAGTAGGTGCTGATGTAGAATGATAGGTATCATGGCAGAGAGAACATTAGTGTGTTTCCTGTGGGGTTTCTTCAGCAAAGATACAATATATGGTTTGAGGTGCATCAATGGAATTTAGGGTAGTGGGAAGTGATGATGCAAATGTATTGGCTATTGCATCCCAATATCAAGGGATATTAGGGCAATGATGAGTATAATATCCATTCTATGTGAAAATGGCACATGGATGGTTGGTGTGTTGTCGCTTATTGTGAGATGTAGTGGTATCTTATCTTGGAGTGGAGGGAGAAGATGTAGATGTCTTAGTGACATAAAGGAGGACCCTCAACTCTTATAGTGATGGGAATTGATTGGTAGGGTGCCCCATGAAATCACATAATGCGTATGGGGGAAGTAACCTAGGAGAAGGGGTGGCTAAAGTGTCATTCTTCTTGACTTTTTGTTTATCCTTTTTGGTGGTGCCCTATGGTGTTGATGTAGGTGTTGCTATAGGTCATAAAGCTTCATGAGTAATAGTTTGAGTGAACTAATACTATAAATGTGAATTCTGGGATTACTGACATGGTTATGGGTGCCAAATACCAAACTAACATCCTGAGAGCCATATTTGGTAAGGTAAGGGTTGTCCTGACTTGGTGCGAGACAAAAACTGGTGGAGGATGTAGGAAAGGGATTTGAGTGATCACGTATGGGAGAAAAGTGGGTTTGATCATCACAATGTAAGGGGGTTTCCAGAGTTGGTTGTTGAGGGCCCTGAGCTTGTTCAATGTCTAAACTAGTCATGATGCATACAAGTGTTGTGAAGCCAGGTATGGATATTGGTGGGTCTATTGGATATGTGTTGAGGAGAGATGAAGTCTTGAAAATCCCTTACCAATTTATATCAAGGAAGGGACCAATTATTTTTGGGACCCAACAAAGGGTAACACACTATCAAGGGAAGAAGAGGTTCTCATCTCATAATGTGTCAACTGGTCAATGATAATAATTCTCCCATTGTGGAGGAAACTCATGGTGTGGAAGATTTAGGATGCCATATCTTTCATGGCACACATGTAGCATCATCCAAACAACATGTTATAATTGAGAGGGTGTCAAGGACTTCAATTTCAATGAGAATAATCTTTCTGGAAAGTTATTCTAGGATATTCTAAAAGAGTCCAACTGGTTACGATGGGAAACCATCATATGCCTTCAATGTCATGGAAGAAGTAGTGAGTTTTGGGGACACTATTTTTTGCCAAAATAGCTTCGACATGATGCAGGTGGATGCCCTCTCATTGATGGTACATCAATGAATAGTGAAATTTAAGTGGTATTTGCAAGGCGATTATGGATGGTACCCATGTTTCTAAGTTGTCCAAATCGTAAGTGATTAGGTGTGAATCTAAGGGATCAATAACACCTAATGTGGAAAGGATTGCTTTCCCTTTACTTGTACATGTTTTAAGGACCTTCAAAGTGGGCATGGTTGATGGAGATTGCATAAGGTCATCAACAATACTATATTTGTAAGCCACCTTTGAATTATGATATATGTGACATAATGGTCCCTTTACGATCTTCGAGATAGGTTAAATGGGAGGTCATTGTATGGTCAAAGGTGGCATAGTTCTATTGGAAATGGGTATTGTTAATATTGAGGGATTAGGTTCTGGAGGGAATCTCTAATCAAAGCTTCACGTTTGGAGTAGTACATCCATTCCTTGCATGTATATGTCACGACGCGTGGCATAATTTTAACTTCCCCCTGCTTGGTTTTGATATTACGGAGGGCCAACATCATGCTAAGTAGATACAAGCCCTTGATGGAGCGATGGATTTTGTGGTTAAATGGGTTGTTGATTAGCTCTTCATTTCCTCTGTCTCTCATGTGTTTCACCTCTGGGAGTTGAGGGTAATGATGGGTGTAGCTCCCATAATCTCCAATAATTTTGCGAGATTTATTAGTTTGAAGACCAATATTCTTATTCTATTTTTGCGGATTATTCATACCCTGGTTCTAATTTTGGTTTCGATTCGGGGGATTTCCCCCAGTTGTTGCATTTATTTGTTATTGTCATGTTGGTTACCCCCTACCCTTGGTTCCCTTTCTTTTTTTTCTTCTATTTATTTTTATTATCATTGGTTGCGTTTGTGGTGTTGATTTGTTCAAATAATTATTGTTGTTGAGGGAATGAAGGTTGAACAAAATTAACCCCTGAATTCTGCTGAGGTGTGGGATTATTTTATCATTCTCATGGGAATGAAAAGTAGGGATTCCCTTGGTTAGGTTTTTTAAGTGGATTGGGAGATTGAGATGCCTTATGAAGTGCATGTTGGGTATTGATTCCCTTTCATGGAGGGTTTTGACGACATACAGGTTGGTTGCGATAATAACTAACATTTGATGGTGCTAGTGTTGTGGATGTCCCAATAAATGATTAGAATGATGTTTGCATGCCATACATAGTTATAGGATAAGGTATAGTGATCTCTAGTTAGGTTTGGGTAAGGTTCCCAGTCAATCCATCCAGAACATTGATGCCCCAATTTTATCTTGATTGAAGGACTACAAACAAGGAGCATCCAGAATGATAGAGTAGAGGTACCTTGACTATGTGAAAACGAGCTCAAACTATTGAGACTTGTCGATAACTTATTCTTTGGTTTGCATAAAAGTGGTTACAACATATTTTTCAATGATGAGCCAAAGTGATTTCAAAAATAAATCTGGAAGAAGAGTAGGTGAAACATCCACTTTACAAATGCTATGGAATTTTCACCATTCATGAACATGGTCTGAATTGTGGGTAGAAGTAGTTTGTCAAAAGTGAGATAAAAATTCTAGCCATATGACATGGTGTACTAGGAGTTGAGAGAAGGTGATGAAGGAATTAGCTAAAGCCTCAAAGGTTGTGTGGGATCTTGAGTCTTAGCTAACATACCATTTCATGGCAGGGCCAATGAGGGTGCGTTGAAATAGCCTCAGTCTAACTAAGTCCTCAATGATATTATTAGAGGAACATCATAAATGAAAGGTCATGACATGGTTGGTTGGGTCATCACTTTTCTTACCTTTGAACTTGGGAATGTTAGATGGTAATTTGGTTTGCATGGGAGGGGATTGAGGATTATGAGAAATGGGGTCATTTATAAGTTTTAAAATATTCGTGAGATAAAAATGAAGCCACAAATGGAAATTTTTTGGTATTTTCTAGTGTAGTATGACCTTGTGGTGTATTTTTGGTAGGAGTGCCAAGAGGGTAGTGTTTGTAGTTGTACCATATGGGGTAGTGTTTCTATTACCTTGAGGGATGGTGTTAGTGGTAGCTTGCAAGGAAATAGTTCCTAAAAAAGTAGCAACAAGGATGGATGTCCCAAACAAGGTAGCCGAATGTTTTTTTCTACGATGATGTGGTGAGAGACTAGGCACCCCTCTTGGAAAGAGTGGGAGGCCTTGTAGGTGCCTAGAGTGGTGGGAAACCATTGGGTCCCCTATGGTTCCCTAGGAAGTGTGTGAATATATTGTGAGGGAGATTTCTTAGCAAACGTAATGATTCAAATACATAAGAGAAAGCAATAAATAAATGGTTGATTCTCCCTTTAAAATATTTAATGTGTCAAACAATCAACAAAAAGGTTTGTGAGGTTTTGTGTATAGTAAAAAATCATAAAAGACCTAGTGTCATTCTGCTCAATCAATAAATAGGCCTTGTGAGGGCTTTTACAAGGGTATTGGGGTCATGTCCCAAAAGTACTCACAAAGTTTCTAGCAACCAAAAAACCAATCAAGGCATGGAATATGATTATAACAAGGGGTATTAGGGCTATGTCTCGAAAGTACCGATGACACTTCTTGTAGCCTAATGGAAATCGCCTCTAGGTTTAAGTGCTCTTACATTCACCATATATAGGGAAAGATGCCCTAAAATATTGGCACTAATCTACCTACATCTAATTAGGATGAGAGAATATCAACTTTGGTTTGTCAAATTTGGACCCAAATCCCCTACCAAGTGTAGGGAGACAAAAAGGGGGCTTGTTATAATCTGTTGTCTAGGCCTTTTCCCTTCACGAGTTTCTTCTCATCACTGGTTTCAACACTAGATCGTGTAGGATTTTAAAGTTCTGTAAAAAGACAACTTCTATGTTTCAAATGAAAAAAACTCCACAACAACTGATGGGATTCCTACCCCAATGGTCCTAACCTGAAATATTAAATTATCTTGAGACCCCTATGAGAAATTCAATTGGTTCAAGTTAAGGTTTCTTTTTAAAGAGTCTTGCTTTGATTAGGGTGTGCCAAAATGTAAATTCAAAATAATCTAACTACAAAGATTGCAAAATAACATACCTTTTGCACCAATTTTAAATGAATTTATTATGTGATGTGATTGTGTGTGCAAGGTAAATTGTGAACATACAAAGTGTTTGAATTGCAACAATGTGGATATACGATTATCCGTTACAGATCCCCCTAATTACATTATGTTATTTTGTTCTTTGCAAAAATAAAAGGATGTGTAGATAATGGGCCACTTACTTTCCCTAATTATGGTAGATGAGCATATAGGGAAATGGAAAATTTGGTGCTTTAAGAAACTTTTTGGACCCCCCTATAGGTTCCCACAAGGGTGCTAGGGAGGAAGAGCCTACTTTATTTCTTACTAACACCAACTCCTAGTCCCAAAAAATGAATTTCATTTGGAAAGAAAATAAATATGTGTGGATAAGGGGTCTCTTACTTCTTTCTTAGTCAAGATATGTGTGAATTTCCAATGAAGAGGGAGATAGTAACTAGTGTTTTAGAACCATTTTGGATCCCCCCTGTAGGTTTTCCACAAGGGTGTAAGGGAGGGAGAAGCTACTCACATTCTTAATCATACTACACCTAGTCTAAACTACAAACTTTTTAAATTAAAAGATAAACAAAATTATTCTACTTATGATGGTTAGAAAAGCAAAATTAAAACCTATATGAACTATAAAAAATTGTAGGAGTGTAGGAAGGTCACTAAAGGCTGCCAAGTACACATGAAAAGGAAATTACAATGAGATAAGTGGCTCTTTATGTGTCTCATGGATTATGGTCTACACATTCGTGAGACTTGTGTGACTATTTCTACGAACTCGCTAGGGCGGCTTGAAAAATCAAAAAGATAGAAGCCTAAAGGTCACAGTCGGATTCAATGGAGACCTGCAAAGCTGCATAAAAATTATGTAACTAAAACCAAATGGAAAAACAATGATAAAATCCCTACAAAACAACCAATTAGATCAAAAAGGGAAAGCAAGTGGAGTCACCAATTTGTATGCCGAATTTGGGAGCATATGAATCCTAAATTCTCATATTATGCAGTTGGTTGCATCCTACAAGAAGATATAAGAACAATTAAATATTTTAGTGGTCAAACATAGACCAAGCAAAGCATTGAATTCGATGAAAACAATGCATAAAAAATTAAAATAAACTTAACAACTTGAAAAAAGAAAATGAAGAAAAAATAAATAAATAAGTAATTGGAAAAGGGCCCTCTTTGTTGATTGTTGATAGTGGAAGAGTTACAAATGGATTTTAAATACACTTGAAGAGAGTTTTTTTTAGAAATGGTGCTCAATAAGCAAGGATTTCTCCTTCTCAATCTCTTTTGCAAGCTCTTTCTCTCTCAAAGAAGCAAAGAATAAACTTTCTCAATGGTGCAATCATCTTAGAATCAGAATGTTTGATGGCTTTGGAGAAATTTTGGAAGCATAACAATACACAACCCTTATTTTGATTTTTTTCTCTCAATTCTCTTGCATTTATAGAAATTTTTAACACCCTCTCCCTCCTTTTTCTTATTAATGAGATTGTTTGGCTCATAAATGAGATGAAAGCTACCATCCTCCTTCAATATAGGATTCTTAAACCTGAAGGATATAATGGCCAACCCTACCAAGTTAGGCTATTGAGTTTGCTTCAAGAAAATGCATCTCTCAAATTGTTTACTATGCTTTCTGTGACCCTCACGACTATCGAATAAAAAACTACAAGGGTGCAGTAAAATGTCTTTGGAGCACCTACAAGGATTTATTTTTGAAACCAACTTTAGGAAAACCTTTTAATTTTTTCCTCACATAATTTTTTTTAGCTGAAAATGCGTCCTATGTACATTCTACTTACTGACTCTAAGTTTCATATGTTGTGTACAAATGAATGTACCATTTTTTTATAATAATAGTATGGATAGAACCAATTTTCTATGAATTTTGAATGTGTTCCTATCATGGTGTTAAGTCCACTAAATGGTGTCTCTAAGCCTTATTAATCAATGAGGAGCTTGGTGGATATCTAGATCACTATGGTGCTCTCCTTAGGGTTGTGAACTTTCCTAGTGTGTGTTTCTTGGTTGATGAACCACAGGAACAGGAAAATATAGGTCACTATGGTGCTTGCCTTAGGTCCTTGAAACCACTCCAATAGTGTATTATAGACCCCTGTGATGCTTACCATGAAAGGAAGCTATTAAACCACTTAGTGTGTGTTTCCTATTCAATGAACCACCATAAACGAGAAATATATGTCTTTGTGGGGCTTGCCTTGAGGTTGTGAAACCTCCTAGATAATGTATTGCATACCCCTGTGGTGCTTTCCATGAGAGGTAGCTATTAAACCATCAAAATCAATGGTTTCGCCTCTTGGAACTAAGATATAACTCATTTGATCTTGGTTAAACCCTTGTATTTTAACTAAAGAGCAAGTGAGTTGTTGCAGTGCCTGCCTTATGGTCGTGAAGCCACATGGATAGTGGAATCCTTCTCCTATTTTTGGAATTAATTCTTGGGTGTTAATGTCCCTAGATACACATCCCATCAGACTTTGGACCTGATTCACGGGTGGTCAGCAACAAGAAAGAATTGCATTGTGTCTAGCCTATAGTTGGGTGGAGAGTTGAAGTCCCTCCATCAATTTCTGGACATACTTAAACACATAGATAAGTGTAAATTTTTCATGTGAATGTCTTATGGGATGTGATAAATTCTATTATGTTGTTACTAATTAATTATTTTGTGTGTTATTATATGAATGATTTCCTGATCTATTAATCTTAATGATATTCCAATGATGAAATGATGTACTATAAATTCATGGTTTGTTGTATGTATAGATTGTATTGTTGATTGTCATAATCATGAAGAATTTATAGGCATGTGTTTATGGTTATGTCAATTCACTCTAATAATATTTGAATGAATACATAAGTTCCATATGGTTCCATTATTGTTACTTTATTTAAATTTGGGGGTTTAGACCTTAGGCCTTAGGCCAAAACCCCTAAGATGGGATTATGTATAGACTGTAAGCTGCTAGGCATGGGCAAGTTTGTCATCCTCCACTTTCTCACACATTACCCTGGAGTCACTAGATTATTTAACATATGGTATGTCATCAAAACCAGTGGGTGGTAGAGTTTAGGTTTAAAATAATGATGGCATGCTGACACCAAGTAGGTGTTAGTGGAATTGCACCATAGCGAAACGATGCTATTGATCATTGGTGGTAGTGGTAAGGTCTAAGTATCGACAGGGGATCATACACTCTAGTAAAAATTGTTGATAGTGGGTGACAGGCCTAGTGACGGGACTAGGCATAACCAAGAGGACAGAATGTGCACTACCACTTACTACTTGCATCCAAAGTCATTGCACAAGGTGTAATCACACCAACAAATTCTAATTTACATTGATAGAGTTCCCTCATAAAACCATGGTGTTTCCTTACTACCTACAACCCATCACTTCCATTCCTTGCTTAATATCAAACACCATAGGTGATGATGGCCACAACAGTATGACATGGGCCTAACGATAGGACCCACCAAATTAACCCATTGGGGTTTAATGGAGGCCACATGGGAACCACAAGGTTAACATGGTAAGCAATCTTGACATTGTTTTGAGATTTTAGGACTTCAAAACAAAGGAATTTTGTAACGTTGCCTTCATATAGACCTTAGAGGTTGGGTTAAATGATATGTAACACCTCTTGTAGCGTGAGTAGTTTAATGGGGTGGGAGGGAATATTACACTTAAATTTTGTTCATTACCTTCATAGGATTTAGAATATATGAGGATATAATCCAAAAAACAATCACAAAATTCTCCAAATAATCCCAAAAGGCACCACTCATAAGGCACATGAAGACATCTAGGGCATTAGATATCCCAAATGGTACAACTATGAACTCATAATGTCGATATCAAGTTCAAAATGTTGTCTTACTAATGTATTATTCCTTAATTTTTAGTTGATGATATCCTAAACTTAGGTCAATTTATAAAATACCTTAGCTCCCCTAAGCTAGCCAAACAAATCATCTATCCTGGGAAATCAATATTTATTCTTCATTATGACCTATTCAATTGACAAAAGTCAATGCACAACCTTAGTGTACCATTCTTGTTTTTAACAAATGAGACCAAGAAACCCCATAGTGATACACTTGGGTGTATGCATCCTTTCCTCAAAATCTCTTCTAGCTACATCTATAACTCTTTCAATTATGTTATTCTCATTTTATATGGTGTTTTGGACAACAAAGCAACTCTAGGTATCAAATCTATAGAGAAATTAATGTCTCTTATAGGCAACAACCCAGGGATTTCAGAAAACACATATTTAAATTCCTTAAGTAATGGGTGCTCCTCTAGACTTGGTGTTTACGCCTTAGTCATCTCCTCCATGTGAGATGCATAAATTTGGCACCCTTTTCTAAAAGTATTCTTCAGTTTCATAGTTGTTATTTCCCTAATATAAATTGGCCTTGGTATTCCTTGCCCTTTCCTTTGCTTCTGTTCCTCATGGTTTTGTTGTATTGATAAAATATTACATGATGCCTTTCTATCCAATATATGCCAGCTAAGCAATCATATTATCCCAGTGTTATTACGTTTAATTCTACATTTGTATCTAGTCCATTCATATGAATGGGGGGGTTCCTTTACCAGTTTAATTATTCTTCTTTTAGATCCTATGACTAATTAAACTAACTAAGCCTTGACATGCTTGGTTTTCTTCAAGTTATATATTTTAACTAAAGATCAAGATAACTATGACTAGCTCTAGAATCAATTAAAATAGCAATGGGTTGATTATTTAACTTGCCTTTCACCTAGACCAAGTATGCTTAATGTTCATCCTTATTATCATCTAATGTTACATAACTTATGGGCATACTTTTACCCATGTCCTTCACTGTATCAACCCCTTGGATGTGATTTGTAGTCCTTATTTTTCCCTCTTTGTGTGGAAAGTCCCTATGATCATGCTCTCCATCACAACCCCAACACCAAATTTGCTTAAATTTTGGTTTCCTGCTCAATCACTTAGACCCGTTTGGTTCACTTTGAACTAGTTGTGTTTTTTGTTTTTATTGAGAATCATTTTTGAAATATGAAGGTTTCAACCCTTTCTTCCTTTCTTCAATCTTGTTTCTCTACCTGTCAACCCAAGTCCTTTAGAAAACTAATTTATTTTTACCCTTCTCATAGAGGTACTCTTCCTTCCTCATAGCCTCATCTAAAGCCTTTAGTTCGTCAAATCTAAGTATGTGAAAATATAATGGTGGTAATCCACTCACATATATTTGTATCCTTATATTTTCATATTTAATAAAGTCCACATATCTCAATAACTTGATGAAATTTATGTCATATTCTTCTGTTGTCGTGTTTCCTAATTTGAGTTTGATGAAATCTTGCATTTTTCTCTCATAGTAATGTTCATATAGGTACTTCCTTTGGAAGTAATTTTTAAATTTACTCCATGAAATCTTCTTTTCATCTAGATGTTTTACCACCTTGAGTTTCTCCCACCATAAATTTTCTTTCCTTTCAAGTGATATATGGAAATTTGTGCATGCAAATTAGAAGAACAATAATGTTGCTAAAGGAGATTTCTCATTTCCAGCAACCAAGCTTCAACCTCTTCTCCCTTATCATGCTCACCATTAAATGTAGGTAGATATATCTTTTTGAATACCCCTTGTAAATTTTCCAAGTATGGTTTCTCTATTGGCCACCTTGCTAGTGAAAAGCTTGTACTACTTTCTCATCTTCAGGAAAGATGGCCTCTCTTAGCATATTTCTTGGATGCATGATGAGGTTTCCTAACAACACTCCTATATTTTCTTAAATCTCTAGCATCTTTCTCTTTAATTACTAAGTCCAATTCCTCTGCTTTTCTATAATCAAACCCTTGGTCTATTCTCTTTTGTAATTTAATCAAGCTTTGTAAAATATAGGTATTAATATATTGCTTTTCTCTTATTAGCTTCTCGTTATTAGATTTGTAGTTGAGCACCTCCTTTTTGAGGCTCCTTACAGTTTTGACCAAGTCTCTATATTATGACCTATCTTCTCCATTCCAATTTAACTATGTTCCAACATTACCCATGCTCAAGTTCATGGCTCTAGAATCCTTTTCATGGTTGCAGGATATGTGAGTATTCCCCCATACTCTTGGTCCTTATGTTGATTCTACCTTATAGGCCACTTGTCTTTATTTTGAAATTATTAGGAGATTTACCTACCTCAATCGAATTTTTTGTGTTTATAGGCATATTCTCCTCCTTGAAAGGTTTATATTGACTACTTCAACACCCCAATTAAGATTTGATTGCTAAATTACTCTCTGTTGAAGTGACTATATGCTCTACCCTTTAACTACACTATTCTAGTTAGTTGTGATCAACTTCCTTGGACCAATAAAACTTGCATGTAGTTATATCTTGTCTCTATCTTCACACATATGGAAACCTTTGTGTTCCTCTATTTTCTTCCCAAAAAATCACTAACTACCTAATTTTTTTCTTTTATGTTCTTATTGGTCCCGAACTAACCTGTGCCACTTCCCCTAACACTTGGCATGTGGTTATCCTACCTTACATTCATCAAGGCCCCTTGTCTCTCTCTGGTGTAATTTTCAAAAATACTCTGAGTTTTTTCTTTGGTGATGTCACTAGATGAAGTCATCATAGTTTCGTGTTGACATGGAATACTAGGGCTTAAGAATTGGTTCATTACTCATGTGCAAAAGTAGGGGAGTGGCTAATCTGATGAAGGAATGACCAATTTGACTGTGGTTCTATCCCATTAGAACCTTTTCACCGAAATATCGATCACTATAAAGGAATCCATTTTTTTATTTATTCACTTAAAAAATGGGTAGTCTAATGAAGGAATGGGTATGTCACTTAACACTCATTTTTCTGCATGCTGCTCCTAACGACAATTTCTTCATTTTCCACTCACTGCTTGTCACCTACACTTGCTATTATATGCAAAACCTTCCAACTAGGGGGTATCATAAAATCAGATAGTTCGATAAACAAACACATCACTTAATGAAACTCTTTCAGTTAACTGCTATAGACTATTTCCTATTTTTCACCCACCTCTCACCAACCACATTTTCTATTGTTGTTAACACCTTTAGGCTAGAAAGTCCAATGAGGGACCCCTGAGCCACCTCATCTACCACCATGCATAACACATTGATTGTCGCTACTATTAAGGGTTTTCCGCATGTCCTCATTCTCACATGTCATGCTCACAAGCCTCCACATCATCATTTTCCACATAGTTTCCATATCATCCACCCATGCCTATGTGGCTCCTCCTCAACCACCAATTCACATCATCTCAATGCATCACCCTCAGGGTTTCACTTCAACATCAATTACAAATGATGAGTTCCAAAACTAGACAACTTCATATAATGATGATGTTTGATGTATTCTACCAGATCAGCTACCTACACCAACTTCCATGTCAAATCCACTCATACACATGTTCCTATGTGGCTCTGCAATGGCTACCTAATTCTCTTGTTGTGTGCCATACAGTCCTAGGAAACCACCATAACCATATCTACCAATATCTAAGATCCTCTAAGTGGTGGTTTTAAATTTGGGGTGGGGGGGCTTGCAATAAATCCACATATTCAATCAAGGATGTTGGTTTAGCCATGCATCCTAATCACGCCCCCCCTCCTACCAAACATCAATAATGAGGGGGGATCCCACAGTTGATCTCAATTGTTGGATATGGTTCTATCATAAATCAATGGATGTCTACTATTCCAACTTGTGCCTTTGGCCCCTATTTACCATACATTTTCCAAAAATACTTATAGATTTTAGGGTTTCTCTCAAATTCCTCCATGGCATTTTGTCAAAAAATTGGCTTGCATCCACTATTCTACCACACTTGACATACATATATTGAGAATAGCATTCTCCGCAACAATTTGATCTATCATTATGTGCATATTTGGTGACCATCGTGATCCCCATGACAACAACTCATTGTGGAATTGTGTCAAAAATTATGTTTTCAACTCTCATACACCTTTTCCTACACTTAGCCTATATAAGCCTAGTGTTGCAACCATGGTACCACTTGTAACATACCTCGGCCACTACTGGATCACCCCTACCTTTCTTGAGGCCTAATTTCCATGGTATATAACCCCTAGAAACCTCTACTATGACAAATTTCCCTTTTTTTGGAATTCCCAACATATATAACCCCTAGAAACCTCTACTATGACAAATTTCCCTTTTTTTGGAATTCCCAACACATTGTAATGCATATCTAAATGCTCATTCATATGCACAACATAGGCATAAATACAATCTAGCATAATTAATCTAATTAATATGCAAATTCATTTCACAGGCATATACATTATAGCAAAAAATTCAACACAACGCAGAAGATAATTACTTACCTTTTAAATGGTAAAAATGGTTGTAGAGTTTAAATATTCCACCTAGCCATAAACCTTGTTGTTCTTTTGTTTCAATAGTGGGTCACCCCTGAGCTATGGCTTTAACTCCATGGGGTATTAACATTAGCTTACCCAAAAACCTAGTGCATACCCAATACCAACAACTACTGACCAATGTACCAAGCTCAATAACCTCCAACTAGTAGCCTTTTGGCTTCTAGGAGTTCCAGTGCCCTCACAAACCTTCTAGGTACCCTTTCAAGCCTCACATATCAAAGGTACCAAGCCCAAAAACTTCTAATCAATATTCATATGGCTTCCAATATTTCTAATTCCCTCACAGGCCTTTTAGGTACCCTTCTTGGCCTATGCTTCCACCACAAATACCACGCTTCATGGCCATCCTTACATAAACTCTCACTAGATTCATCCATACTTCCCACAACATAGGTATTCATTAACCACCCCCCCCCCCTTCTCCATAGATCTAAAATACTCATTTTTATTTGCATCCCCATTTTCCACATGACATTCACTCAATCCCTTAATGAACTTTGGTTATATGCATGGGAACTTTATTTTTATGATTATTAGATAATATACTCCCCTTTAACTCGTCCATCCATGGAGTCTTGGCCCCCTATTCTTGTTTACATCTTTTTGGTTTGCATCTAATTTATTTTTATTAATATGTATAAATAATTACATTCCCAATCCTTCTAGCCTCAAAATATATAACATGTGTACACGGTCATACTAGCCCCAAAACATAATGCATACCTACTTGGGTACGTTCTAGATCACTAGCCTAGTTCACAATTTACATATTATTTGCATTCTAGTGGTCGAGCAAGGGTGTTACACGAATTGATAAAATTGATTACATCATATGAATTACATATTTTATCTATTCATGTTTAACATAAACATTAAATAAAATCCATTCATAGCTAACATTACATTCAATTGTTGGAATTTATAAGTATATCCATTAGAAATTCTTCGTGTACTATCTGATTTAATTCTTCCTACTTGTTCAGTTACTTAACAAGTTATTTACCATGTAAATACTGAAAATAAATACAATCACAGTATCAACAAATCCACATCATCAACTGAAAGAAAACAAGCACAAGTGACACCATTGTTTTTGGACTAATATCCCGAGAAAAACCTAATGTGGGAAAACCGGTGCAGCTATCAAAGGGTTTTATTATTAAGAAGTTTCATAATACAATCTAGGTGCCAAAAATAGCTCACCCAACAGAGAATTCCCTCGGCAGTAGTACCTCTCAGTCAGAGATAGATATTCCAGCTAAATAACTGGAGGAACAATCCCACAGCAACACTACAACACTTCTGCTACTCTCTGTCACCCCGATAAGCTTCGTCACCCTATCTAGCTCTCCAGCTCCAATCTGCCCCACGGAATCTCCCAGCGTAATCCTCTAGGGTTTGCATCAGTCTCTTTGGCCCAGCATCAGCCTCTCAAGGCTCTGCGTCAGCCTCTGGAGGCTTTGTGTCTCCCATGCTAGCCCTCCTCAGGCTCTGTGCAGCTCCTAGCTGCCTTTTCATGGCCTCTGGTTGGCCTGCATCAACCCTCTCCTGGCTTCTTCGCTAATGCTCCTGGTACTATCTCTGCCTTTCTGATACTGTGTTCACTACCCCTCAGCTACAACTCTGATCACTCCTTTGATTTCTTCAGCAAGCCCTGCCCCAGAAAATCGAATTCTTGATCAACTCAGTGTGTTCTCCAACTGACCCTCAAGCCTCTTCTTATACTTTTCTCGTTGACAATTCAATGGCCAATATGAAGTCCCTAATCAACAACTAATATTAGATCCTGCTTGATCCATGACTTTTGCACCATTCTAACTCAGTTTTATATTAATTCACATTAATATTTTATCTTCACTAAGTTTAGACTTAGGGACTCCACTAAAAATATTAGTTATTTTAATATCTCCCAAGCTAGTTAGATTCTACCCAAACCATTTCTGGGCCTCGGAGATCTCATGTGCTTTAGTCTCTCCACCAATTTTCAAGGCTAGAGCACATTCGATTTTACCCCAAATCAACATCAATAAAACCAATCAAAATAGTTAAAGAGTATAAGTTTCATTATCATAACTCAAGTCAATAAACCAACTCATTTTGTAAACAAAATATCCTCAAAAAATAAAATCCATTATGTCAAAATTGTCAAATCAAATAGGACATTACATCTCAAATACACAACATTTAAGACATTAATTCCCTAATTCCTAATGTACTAACCTGAACCTTAAACTTCATAGTACACTAGATTATATCCTCATCTCCTTCACACACTATCCCAAGCCTTCAACTAACTATTTAATTTCTTATGTATAATATTGGTAGTAGTTACTAAATAACTATCACACTTAAAAAAAAAAAAAAATTGAATGGTATTTGATTATTGTATCCAAATCATATAGTGACAAGTCAAACTAGTCACTACAAATATTTATCTCAATGGGATTTTTCATCCCACTAATAATAAGTTATAAATTATCTAGTGAAGGTTGTCATCAATTTTTCATGAAAAAGGAGACAAGGTGGTGGTTTTAAAATATCGTTTCCAATTTACTACACATAATTGTAACTGTGTAAGTCTTTGAGAAAGGATTCAATGTGATAGTGTTCAGAAGATTGTTGTTAATTTAATGGCCATAGCTATAATTGATATTCATATCTATAAGGCTACCATTTATTTTTTCATCAAAGGTCTTATTTCCAATAAGGAACTACTCACTGCATCTTAAATTAGCTTTGTCGATAATCATTAAGTTAAATTTTCCTTATGATTATCGTTGGCCATGATCATTTTGGGACCATTGCAAGGACAATCATCACTAAAATCCTTTATTTGCAGTACTATTTTTTTTTTTTTTTTTTTTTTTTGTAATTTGCATCAAGGCATCGAAATATATTGTGTGTGTGTGGTGGGGAATGATTGTTAAGGCTCCACTCTCAATCAATTTCACAAGTGCACATGATCTCATATGAGTAATTATTGTTTATATATATAGTATTATGGTATATATAGTATAATATATAGATAATATATATATAAACAAAGAGAGAGAACTATTTTATGTTGATAGTATTCAAATTCTCATTCTATTAAATAAATTGAATATTAGCTATAAATATTAGTTATCCTTGGTAAGGCATGGGGCTTAGATCATCTCTCCAAAATAATTAATAGAAAAAAAGAAAAAAATGGGGAGACATCCCTATGCTAAATGACTACAAACACCACTAAGATATTTGAAATATGTTTTGTACTTCTCCGAACATGGACAAGCACCAAAGGATTAAACATAGCATAAATAATTCTAGTTCAAAATTTATATTATAACTTACAATTAATAAGGTCATACAAGATAGTAAGAGGACATGTTGAAACATCAAAAAAATGAATATTTGATTGAGGAATCCAAGTATGGAGTAGGAAGTGGAAACATTTCAACAAATAGGATGAGCCATCAAACTATTTGTTCATGGTGGCCTACTCTATTTCGGGATTGTTTCAAAAATGTGAGGAAATATGAGCAATGCCAAGAGGTTGGTAACAAATATCAAGTAAGGGGCTTCAATTAATTGATCACATAGAGTCATACAAATTGAATCCTTGATCATTATACTATTCATTTTATTTTTCACCCTTTGTTCCAACAAAGAGAAGATGTTGTAAATAGTATCATTATGGAAACATATTTATTTACCAAATGGGTAGAAGCAGTGACATGCTCGAGAAGCAATAATGAATGAAACTCCATAATCTCTGTTTAAATAAATGTTTGGAAAATTTGGATATCCAAATTGGAGTACATCAAATCAAGGTACTTGTTTTACTAAAATCTTACAAAGGTTTTAATCAAAAAATTTAGTGTGATTCATCATAAAAACTATCCTTAGTACCTAGAAAAATTGAACAAGAATAAACCACCAAAAAAATATTGTTATCTTGTTGTTGTATACATGAGTAGGTTAATTAAGTATGACTTAGTTTATATATGCATTGCACCTAACCTAATTGTTAATGTGTTAGTAGTGTTCAATGATGAAGAAGCTAGATGGTTAGTGGACCTTCATATATTAGTGAATCAGACTCATTAATGAGGTATTGCTAATTAATTCCTCTATAATGAGGTATTGTGTCTCACTATAATATATAAAGTATTGGCTAATATAATGCGAATTTTTTATTTGATTTTTCCTAGGGGGTGTGTCCAATTTAATTATGTCATAATTTCTTTTACATGCTTATTTCATTTGTCTGGTGCATATTATTATTTTTATATGGGAAATTTTAATTCATTTGAGGTACATCTTAGTGTGCAAGCACTTTCAAGTCTAAAAAATATGTATATTTGAAAATGATTCTTACAATATCTCATTTGAAAAATCCATGTTACCCATATACATTGGTAACCCTATGAGAAAACTTTTCCCCTTATGATGTAGCTTGCCAACCCCTACTATGATCCACAAATATCTAGCCTCAAACGCATCTCTTGCATGTTTTAATCAATTCCCACCTTCATATAGCTTAGTCATCTAATGAAGGTGGGTCACCTACTCTGAGATACATTAACCATTTTTGCATTCAAGTTATTTCATTTAATTTTTAAAGCATTCTAGTATGGATCATAAATTGAAATTGGATCATATATCATTATTTGTTGTATTCTTGTCCCCTCACTTCACATAGGTAGTTACCTTTGGTCCCTTGTCTAATATCACCTACCTTACATTATTTCTTTCACTATCAAGGATGGGCACAAATAGGAGGCTCTAATGATGGTAACATTTCATGTTGTTCATAATAATACTTTTCATCATTCCCTAATGTCAATTATCCCATATTTTTTTTGGTTTTTGTCAGTTGCTCGTATTGGTTCCCTATTGATCTTGTCCTATTAGAAGAAGGAATTGGAAATACTTGAGGTTGTTGTAGTTGTAGTAAAAAAACATAAGCCAAATGTTAAAATGAAAGTTAATGGAAAGGGATGTAAAAAATATATAAAACCCAATTATATCTTTAGCTATACCCCTCTTATATATCCACTCATCCATAGGATTATCCATGCATATCATGCCTATGAAAATGAAAGGAACTCTCAATGAACCTCCTGCCCCAAATTGTGTGATAAGTTTCCCATCGTTTAAGGATTTTCATTTCATTAGTATTAATTTATAGATTAATAAAGCGTGTAAAACAAGCTATATCAAATAAATAAAGAGGAAATTGTGAGGGTTTGGGAAAACAAAGGAAGGTGAAGTTAACTCAAGTAATTAAGAGTTCCCTTGAGAAATTTTTCATGGACAATGGTTTTACATAACCTATTTTAATATATGACACCTTCCACAATGTAAACCCTAGGCCATTTCACCTATCATTTGAAAGGGTTAGACTAGGAAGTGTTCCTCCCCTTAGGGTTTGAAGCACATAATAAGGTCATCTAATAACCCTCTCATAGCTAAGTATGACATCCTATGTGCAATCATAAGCGAGTAAGACATTTGAAGGTGATACTTGTGTGAATTACTTTGATGGCTTTGACATTCAATATGGTCCACCTTGATGATATTATGGTTCTTGTACCCATGATGTTGATCTCACTTGATTTTTTAGTGTGTTTTAGATTGCTCGTCTAGGTGTAGCTAGGATCCCTTGAGGGATGATATAATGCTTATCCAACCTTTCTTAAATGTTGTCCAACCACTTTCATGATGATGCATTTCTCTTTGATAGAGGGTGTTGGGCACCATGTTGACATTGATAATGATTTGACATAATTGATGATACCCTCTTGCAGCCTCATGACCTTAGAGTTGCTAGTATAAACTAAGATATTGTTTGGATAGCAAATGTGCCTAGGAAATCACAGGATAAATTATTGTACCTTCTTCATGGACATTTCTCCTTTTTTGGTAGTGATTGATGATAATGATGACTTGGTATCCATTTAAATTGGATTTCACACTTTATATCACTATGATATCATACCCTAGCATGATGAAATCACCCTTATGTTACATTTGATAATGGCATTGGCTTCCTTAATGATGATCTTGGTCTGGAGATAGTTTCTTTAGTGAGGAGGGAATATTCTGATGAGGAGACATGACTTACAGGATGAGAAAAACCCATTGGGTCAACCCTTGCACCTTTTCATGGAAAGACATGCATTTTGGGAGACGATGACACCCTTTGTGGATTTTAGACTCACACATTTGGGTTAATTGAGGCTTATTTTCATGTTATATCATTATATTGGCCATCTCCAGAGGTAAATGTGATGACATATCCACCTTGTATCATGTATTTAGTAGTTTTTAGGGGTTTTTATTCTAATTTAAAGGAAAATTGATTTGTTACCCTCATATAAATAGGGGATTTAATTTCCCCAGTAGATCATTAATTCTATTCATTATTTATATTTCTCCCTTGTGTGTAATGGAGGTCAAGTTGAGCAAATTTCTTGGGTGGATCTTGTGATGTGGTGCTCTTTTCATGGATTCTTATGGTGGTTATTGGATGTTGCATGGTGAAGTAAGTTATTTTGTTTTTATTTATCTTGGTATTATGTTTCATGGTAATGTTATTGTGCTAATTTTAATTGGCACTTGCTTCATTGTCCCTTGTTGTGCTAAATTCTTCCTCCAATCATTTAAGGATAGATATATAAACCTTTCAAGTATTTAAGGAATAGAGATAGGTTTTTTTTTTCCCTTAATCATCCAAAATATTGAGAAAAAAAATTACAAATGCCAAGGTAAGTTCATTTATTTTAATTAGTTTTATTTGGATTTAGAATCACCCCAATGAAACCCTAGAATAGTTTGCATCCTAAATTCCATATGCTCTAGATTGATAAAGCGCTAGTCTATCTCACTCATGACACTTATCTAAAATAAGAATCGTTTTTATTTTTGTTTTATTGTAAATTAGGGTTAAATTGCAGAAAAAGCTTGTATTTTAGCATTTAATGATTTGTTGATGGATGCCCTATGGTTAGGTCATTGTTTAAATGCACATTAAATAGTCTAAATTGAAAAATTTTATGCATTTTTCAATCATTTTCTAGGGTTGACCTCAATGTTTATGTTAGACTAATGATTATAATGTGAGGGTTGTTGAAATAGTGTAATGGTTGATTTTCATCAACTTAAACAATATGCATCATGAAAGAACATCATCACATCAACATAAAGAAGACCCAGATGTACATGGAAAACCTTGTGAGAGAAAACCATATATTTATCTTCTTTGATATTGTAGTCCATACATATCTTGGAACCAACCCCCAAGATATACAAGCACTAATTTGTTGTAGGCTACAACTTGATTGAGTCACCAACTTCAAAAATATGAAAGCACTCACCTGTGGTAGGATTCAACCTAATTGAGGCACCAACCTCAATAATATGCAAGCACCGAATTGTAGTAGGCTACAACCAGACTAAGGAACCAACCTCAATAGAGGCATCCACCTCCTTCTTCAAACATTAGTGGACAAAGTTTTGAAACATTTCAAACTAGATCCACAAGCATAAATAAAATCAATGCATTCTTTAATCATCAATATTTTGTAACTTCTTCATCTCAAAAATAAGTTCATAGTGGCAATAATCATGACATATTGATCTAAAAAATTCATCTTCATGACTTTTTTGGTCCCCCCTATTAAACCAAAATATTATAACCAAATTTTTGTTTCAAAATTCAGTTTGGCATCAAAATAACCCACAAAAACTTTATAAAAATTAATTATTCTACAAATTGCTCCTTTTTGGTTCATTGTCTACAAATTGCACTTTTCCAGCGACCATTCTTCAAAATGATATTTTTTATTCTACCTAACTATTCAATAAAATTTCACTTTGTGGGTAAAAAAAACCAACCTACCCAACGGACTTTGAATAGTCAACCTCCCATGGTGCATCAACATGCCTCACCAATTGTGCCACTGAAGACCTCGTTCAAGACTCCACATTGATTATTCATATCAACAAAGGTCATCATCACATACCATGGAGAGTTAAACCAATCATGTCATATTCTTGCACTAGGTCATACTTCATTGCGCCAAGTCATATCTTTGGGCTAACCAAATGTTGAGGGGTCAGGACATAAAAATCACGAGGTGTCATTCAGTCCACAAGGAGCTAGGTAAAACACTCAAGAGCTAAGTCATAAACTAAGATCCAATCAAACCACAAATATCCACATCAAACTATTTTCACTCACTAAGATTCAAGTCATAAACCACAAGCTAATCAAACCACAAAGATCCATGTCAAAATATTTGTGCTCACTAGGAGCCAATTCATAAACTTCAAGCCAATCAAACCCCAAATATCCACATCAAACTATTTGTTGTAACTAGGATTCAATTAAACCACATAGATCTACATCAAACTTGCTTTTCTCACCAAAATCCAAGTCATAAGTCATGAACTAATCAAACAACACACATCCATGTTAAATTATTTGCACTCACTACAAGCCAAGTCATAAACTAGGAGCCAATAAAACCACATAGATCTATGTCAAATTATTTGCACTCACCAAGATCTGAGTCATAATCTAAGAGCCAATCAAACCAAAAATATTAATAGAGAGTCTCAAACCTACGACTATCGAAACTGCATTTCCTCAGTCAAACCACAAAGGCATAGCCTCACATGTTGCTTTGCTTTCTTCCACATTCGTTCTAACCACAATCCATGCAATCATGAATTTATACATGAGTAAGAGTCGATTTTTGGTATAGGTATGACCTTCGAGAAACTTCATCAGACCACAACATGTGACCTGGAACTAGGGGTCATTGGTCACCCTCATGTTGATATTATGATGATGTCACAACTACCACGTGGCACTCTCTTATTGGTGTTGCGTCACCAAAATTTTCCCCATTGATAAAAAAAAAATCCATTTTAACATGCCACGTGGCATCATGTCAACTTAATACATCATCATTTTCTTCCACACCATCATATTTAATCCAGTCTCGAGTTGCCACATGTCATTGTAAGCCATTTTTCAATTTGAATCTACCACTTTAGCATCCATAGGAGTTCCATGTCACAATCACCTATGTTAGCAAGTCCATGTGGTGTCCAAACATGGGCTCTAATTGACACCTTCCATGTGTCGCTACTAAATTTTTCCAACGTGGAGACCCAGCCCTCATTAGCCTTCAAACATGTTAACACCTTATCCATTGTTCGTGTTTTTTTCAACAGTGAAATCCCCTTGTAGAAGCTCAAATGATAACTTGATTAACCAATGTGCATGTTCACAATCCATATACCATTAATTTCGCTTAAAGTGATGGATCTAATCCAAATATGTGTGGCATTTAACAATATGGTGTTCTTATTCATAAATTTGGTGTATTTTCCCTCTTTGTTACTTCCAACTTCAAAGTAACATATCTTCTCATCCAGGAAGAGTTTGAACCAATGTGATATATTGTTGGAAAGGTATCGAAGCGGAATATCTAATCATACCATCGATAAGTTCACTTGAAAACCATAAATTCAAAAAACCTTAATAAAAGTTGGGCCACATTGACATTATTTGATGTGATATTTTCAAGACTTCAAACTATCATACTGCTTCCTCTGACTTACCCTTTGACATCAATGACACTACTTGTCATCAATGAAAACACTATGTCCAACAATATCCCCCATTTTCATTGATGTAAACACCACTAGACACATATAGTAATTGATGGAAATGGAATGAACTTCCCGTATATGTGATTGGTAATTACCCCTGTCAACATGCAGGTAACTCCCCCTATCAAGTTGTTCATCCCAAAATATGGTTTCTCTTTCAAAATCTACTCTCTCTTCTATAATTTCTCTCTTTTCTTCAATGTTTTATTTCTCTCCCCCTTTGATATTAATGGAAAGGGGATGTACTAAATATAGTTGCTTATCAATGCTATATAATTGTTCCTAAATCTTCATGTGGACCTAATCCTTTTTTGAATGAAATATCCTTCTAAGAATGTGCTCCCTATCATGTGAATAAACTCTCCCCTTTTCAATAATCTCTCTTCCTATGAAGTCTTCCTACTATATACATATTCCTTCTATAATTATTGTCATATTCTTTTGAATTCATCCCTACATCTGAGATGTCATTTTCATGAATCATCTGATTTAGTACATGAGGCCTTATATGAGTTGCTCAGCTTCCTTGGACTGCTCAACTTCTCTCTCTAGTAAATGTTGCTTATCATATGTTTATACACTTCTTGCACACATGAAACATAACTTCCCTAGTTTGCTCAATTTCTTATTTTGATAGATGCTTTCCTTATGCACGATCTTCCTTCTTTCTTCAAACGTGTTTATCCTTCATAATATTTCTTATGTATATTTTATTACAAACATTTATATTCTTGAAGAAGTTATCACCAATGGATTAGATCTTAAGTGTTTAGATCTAACCTTGGTTCTTCCTATTTATTTCTCCATTCCTTGGTGTCACGTTCTTAAGTTAATAGAGAGTCCTTCTCCCTTGTGTGATCTCAAATTTATCCTACAATCTTGTTCTATATGTCCTTAAATGTGGTATTTGTAACATTTTATAATGGGCTTGAATATTGGTAGGAATTTCCCATATGACCTATTTTTGTAACTTCTAATTTTCTTATTCACATATATGTTCGCCAGAGCTTGATAATATCCTCTATTTAGTTCATACTCATCTATGGAATAGGTTCTATTGCCCCTTTCTTTATGTCCAAATTTAGTGCATGAGTAAGAATTACCAAAAAATATATTTTGATACCAAGTTGCATAAGTTGTCTTGGTGAACTATATCTTCTGAATTTGTTCCTTGGAAGATGTTCATCTCTTTGTTGACTTTTGACTCATGTTCCACTAGTTCTTGTTGACCTCTTAAGAATATATTATGTCGTAGTGGCCCTTATACATTCATTCTTGCTTCATTCCTTAGTTGGTCTAGTTGTATTTTGTTTATTCCCAATGTTTTTCTGAGAGTTATCTGAAATGCTAAATTGGAAATGTTATTGATGCAAATAAATGCACCAATTATAGTATTAAGGGGATCTCTTTGGTATGATATTCAAATTAGGCTTCACATTATTTGGGATGAGATTTCCATATGGTTTATTGGCTTAGTTTCCATCTTATGATTTTGTGAACATTAAGTTTTGGGCGAATGAGATATGAAAGTGAAACCCAAATCAACCCTTGATGGAATGCAAGTAAAATTAGCTCTAATGAAAATACTTTAAATGAATTTGTACAAGGAATGTTGTGACAAATTTATATATAAAAATGAATCTTAAAGAAAGAATGATAGTAATCTCTAATGAAGATACATGATAGATAAAATATACTAGCTATTAGTTGTGAAATAGTTTATAGTCAGCAACCAACATAAACACATGTAAAAATCATCAAGATGTTCTTAGAATAAAAAGTTTTTTTAGTTTAAAAAATAGCTCATTAACTTGCCAGAAATGTAAAACAATCATATATTAACAAACAACAATAAAGACCTGTCTTAAAATACTCGATAACACATGATAAAAAAACTTTACCATGACCCTTCAAGCTTCTAAGGATTAGAGTTGAATATTCAATGCAAAAAAAACAAAGTATCTTCAAGAAACCCGATAACAGGAGTGCATAAAGGTGGAACTAGTCCTCAAGGTAATTACAAGCTTCTCCCTCTCAAAAATTCTCCAAGAGTCCAAAAACTAAGACCCCTCTATATTCACTACAAGGTTATATTTATACAAATTGAGGTGACTTTTCACCTTCCATGACTCTTCACATACCGTCATGTCTAATTTTTAATTTACTTTATTTTCTCATTTTGTTTTCTTTTACGTAATGACATTAAAATTCCATAATAATTTTTTTAATGGAATAAACAACTATTATGAGTTCAACCCCAGGATTTACAAGGCTTGCACTTGGATTTGAAACCCTTGGGTCATATGGGTGTGCCAAGCCTTATAATTTATTACAATAGAAAAAACTTTTCTTCAATTAAACCATTCATTGATGACCATATTCACATGTATTAGGCACCATCACCTTAAGTTCATCTTGGGTTCTATGAAATAATGAAGTAAGCATGGTGTGCATCTTAGTGGGATCCGCCGGGTGTCGTTCTTATGCCTCTTTGGTTGGCTTTGTTTCCTTTTCTGTGAAAGTTTACTATCATTCACGAACCATTGCTTTTACCTCATGTTAAATTTATTGCTCAATTTTAAACTCTCCTTTGGGCCCAATGGAGACTAACTTGTGGGATTTTATTAGCCTCTCCATCATGATGTGGTAATTTTGATAGGTATCCATAATTTTCATCACATCCTTTTCAAGTTTTCCTTGAGCTCGTATGGCGAGTATGATTTCAACTTGGTCCCTTTCCCAACTTAGGTTACCTTTCCTTAGCAACACTTCTATTGAATCAATCTATTTTGTGCTCCATCTGTGCATCATATCAATGGTTTCCAAGGTGTCATTGAGATGTATACATTTCCCTTTAACTACATAATCCCTTCTATAGATGTAGATGGTAAAAATCTCTATGGGAACAAAGAAAAGGGCTAGATTGTCATTATCTTTGGTCTTAGTCAATATGAAATAGCAAATTTAATGCATTGTAAATTAGCCAAGGAAGTATGGGATAAACTTAATAAGAGTCATGAAGGAGATGAGAAACTTATGAAAGACAAGCTTCAAAACATCAGAATGAGATTCAAGACCTTATGGATGAATGAAGAAGAAAGTACAAAAGAATATTTCCTTAGAGTTGATGAAGTAACAAAAGTGATCAGAGGACTTGGTGAAGATCTCAAAGAGGAAGTAGTCTTTCAGAAGGTTTTTAGATCTTTACCTATGATATTTAATGTTGAAATCTCAGCCATCAAGGAGATGACAGACTTAAAGTCTCTCACAATGAACCAGCTACATGGAACTCTCACAACATATGAGATGAGATTAGGAAAGGAAAATATTGAGTCAAAGGAAGCAACATTTAAATTTTGAAATAAGAATAAGGAGCACAAATATCACCATGAATGTTCCATCTATGAATCTAATCAAGGATTGGCCCATTTTTATAGAAAATTAAAATGGGGTTCAGTTAAGTATAAGTTCAAGTTATCCTTAAAATTATTTCATTGTGGAAGATTTCAGAATTTTGTCTCCAAGTGTCCTTATAAAGAAAAACCAAAAAAGGATAAGCATCAGAATCCTAGAGATAAAGCTTGAAAATCTTAGAAGAAGAAATCCTCTAAGGAGAAGGGGCTCTACACCAAAGAGGAGACCTCTCCATCAAAAGAAAATAGTGAAGATTCTTCAAAATATGATCGTAATGAATTCTTACTCATGGAATTTTAAATTGAACCTAAATAAAATAATGACTCAGACCTTGAGGAAGAAGAAGGAATAATGGATCTCGAAGGGGAGCTCATTAGTGCTCTTGATGAATTAAAGAAGTCCAGAAAGAAGAACAAGAAACTAAAAGAGAAGTTGTTACAAGCTGAAGAAGGTATGTACAACTCTAATAATGAGGAGTTTGTTTATCAAAGATAAAAACTTGCATAAACTATTAAAATAAAATACAGTATAGCACAAAAATTATAGGAAAAGTTAGGTCCCTATAATACTAGTGTAGCCCCCATATTGTTATTTTCATGCCCCATGAAGCCCCCATATTTTTATTGTTGTTCCCCATAGAAGCCCACTCATTGATGACCATATTCACACGTATTAGGCACCATCGCCTTAAGTTCATCTTGGATTATATGAAATAATGAAGTAAGCATGGTGTGCATCTTAATGGGATCTGCCAATTGTCGTTCTTATGCCTCTTTGGTTGGCTTTGTGTCCTTTTCTATGAAATTTGATTGTCATTCAAGAATCATTGCTTGTAACTCACGTTGAATTTATTACTCAGTTGTCAACTCTCCTTGGGGCCTAATGGAGAATAACTTGTGAGATTTTAATAGCCTCTCCATCATGATGTGGTAATTTTGATAGGTACCCATATTTTTCATCACATCCTTTTCAAGTTTTCCTTGAGCTTGTATGGCGAGTATGATTTCAACTTTGTCCCTTTTCCAACTTAGGTCACCTTTCCTATACAACACTTCTATTGAATCAATGTATTTTGTGCTCCATCCATGCATCATATCGATGGTTTCCAAGGTGTAATTGAGTTGTATACCTTTCCCTTTAACTGCATAATCCCTCCTAATAAGAGTCATGAAGGATATGAGAAACTTAAGCAAGTCAAGCATCAAAACATCAAAATGAGATTGAAGATCTTATGGATGAATGAAGAAGAAAGTACAAAAGAATATTTCCTTAGAGTTGATGAAGTAACAAACATGATCAGAGGACTTGGTGAAGATATCAAAGAGGAAGTAGTCGTTCAAAAGGTTTTGAGATATTTACCTATGATATTTAATGTTGAAATCTCAACCATCGAGGAGATGACAGCCTTGAAGTCTCTCACAATGAACCAGCTACAGGGAACTCTCACAACATATGAGATGAGGTTAGGAAAGGAAAATATTGAGTCAAAGGAAGCAACATTTAAAGTTTCAAAGAAGAATAAGGAGCACAAATATCACCATGAATGTTCCATCTATGAATCTAACCAAGGACTGACCCATTTTTACAGAAATTAAAATGTGGTTTAGGTAAGTATAAGTTCAAGTTACCCGTAAAATTCTTTCATTGTGGAAGATTTCTGAATTTTTTCTCCAAGTGTCCTTATAAAGAAAAACCAAAAAAGGATAAGGATCAGAATCCTAGATATAAAGCTTGAAAATGTTAGAAGAATAAATCCTTTAAGGAGAAGGGGATCTACACCAAAGAGGAGACCTCTCCATTAGAAGAAAATAGTGAAGATTCTTCAAAAGATTATCGTAATGAATTCTTATTCATGGCATTATAAATTGAATCTAAATAAAATAATGACTCGGACCTTGAGGAAGAAGAAGGAATAATGGATCTCGAAGGGGAGCTCATTAGTGCTCTTGATGAATTAAAAAAGTCCATAAAGAAGAACAAGAAAATAAAAGAGAAGTTGTTACAAGTTGAAGAAGGTATGTAAAACTCTAATAATGAGGAGTTTTTTTATCAAAGAGAAAAACGTGAATAAGCTATTAAAATCAAAGACAATATAGCACAACAATTATAAGAAAAGTTAGGTCCATATAATATTAGTGTAGCCCCCATATTGTTATTTTCATGCCCAATGAAGCCCCCATATTTTTATTGTTGTGCCCCATAGAAGCCCACTCATTGATGACCATATTCACACGTATTAGGCACCATCACCTTAAATTCATCTTGGATTCTATGAAATAATGAAGTAAGCATGGTGTGCATCTTATTGGGATCCACTAGATGTCATTCTAATGCCTCTTTGGTTAGCTTTGTGTCCTTTTCTATGAAAGTTGATTGTCATTCAAGAACCATTGCTTATACCTCATGTTCAATTTCTTACTTAGTTTTCACCTCTCCTTGAGTCGCGATGGAGACTAACTTGTGAGATTTTATTAGCCTCTCCATCATGATGTGGTGATTTTGATAGGTACCCATATTTTTCATCATGTCATTTTCAAGTTTTCCTTGAGCTTGTATGGTGAGTATGATTTCAACTTTGTCACTTTCCCAACTTAGATCACCTTTCCTTAGCAATGCTTCTAGTGAATTAGTGTATTTTGTGCTCCATCCATGCATAATATCAATGGTTTCCAAGGTGTCATTGAGTTGTACAACTTTCACTTTAACTGCATAATCCCTCCAACATATGTAGATGGTAAAAATATCTATGGCAACAATGCAAAGGCCGAGAATGTCATTCTCTTTGGTCTTAGTCAATATGAACTAGTAAAGGTAATGCACTATAAGTTAGCCAAGGAAGTATGGGAAAAACTTAATAAGAGTCATGAAGGAGATGATAAAGTTAAGCAAGACAAGCTTCAAAACTTAAAAATGAGATTCAAGAGCTTAACGGTGAATGAAGAAGAAAGTACAAAAGAATATTTCCTCAGATTTGATGAAGTAACAAACATGATCAGAGGACTTGGTGAAGATCTTAAAGAGGAAGTAGTAGTTCAGAAGGTTTTTAGATTTTTACCTATGATATTTAATGTTGAAATCTCAGCCATCAAGGAGATGACGGACTTAAAGTCTCTCACAATGAACCAACTACATGGAACTCTCACAACATATGATATGAGATTAGGAAAGGAAAATACTGAGTCAAAGGAAGCAACATTTAAAGTTTCAAAGAAGAATAAGGAGCACAAATATCACCATGAATGTTCCATCTATGAATCTAATCAAGGACTGAACCATTTTTATAGAAAATTAAAATGTGGTTGAGGTAAGTATAATTTCAGGTTACCCTTAAAATTATTTCATTGTGGAATATTTTGGAAATTTGTCTCCAAGTGTCCTTATAAAGAAAAACCAAAAAAGGATAAGGATCAAAATCTTAGAGATAAAGCTTGAAAATATTAGAAGAAGAAATCCTTTAAGGTGAAGGGACTCTACACCAAAGAGGAGACCTCTCCATCAGAAGAAAACAATGAAGATTCTTTAGAAGATGATCATAATGAATTCTTACTCATGGAATTTGAAATTGAATCTAAATAAAATATTGACTCGGACCTTGAGGAAGAAGAAGGAATAATGGATCTCGAAGGGAAGCTCATTAGTGCTCTTGATCAATTAAAGAAGTCCAGAAAGAAGAACAAGAAACTAAAAGAGAAGTTGTTACAAGTTGAAGAAGGTATGTACAATTCTAATCATGAGGAGCTTGTTTATCAAAGATAAAAACTTGAATAAGCTATTAAAATCAAAGATAGTATAGCACAACAATTAGAAGAAATTTTAGGTCGCTATAATACTAGTGTAGCCCCCATATTGTTATTTTCATGCCCCATAAAGCCCCCATATTTTTATTGTTGTGCCCCATAGAAGCCCACTCATTGATGACCATATCCACACGTATTAGGCACCATCACCTTAAATTCATCATGGATTCTATGAAATAATGAAGTAAGCATGGTGTGCATCTTATTGGGCTCCACTAGATGCCATTCTAATGCCTCTTTCGTTAGCTTTGTGTCCTTTTCTGTGAAACTTGATTGTCATTCAAGAATCATTGCTTGTACCTCATGTTCAATTTCTTGCTTAGTTGTCACCTCTCCTGGGGGCCCAATGGAGACTAACTTGTGTACTTTTATTATCCTCTCCATCATGATGTGGTGATGTTCATAGGTACCCATATGTTTCATCACATCATTTTCAAGTTTTCCTCGAGCTTGTATGGTGAGTATGATTTCAACTTTGTTACTTTCCCAACTTAGATCACCTTTCCTTAGAGATGCTTTTAGTGAATTGGTGTATTTCTTGCTCCATACATGCATCATATCAATGGTTTCTAAGGTGTCATTGAATTGTACAACTTTCCCTTTAACTACATAATCCCTCCTACATATGCAGATGGTAAAAATATCTATGGGAACAATGCAAAGGCCAAGAATGTCATTCTCTTTGGTCTTAGTCAATATGAACTAGTAAAGGTAATGCATTGTAAGTTAGCCAAGGCAGTATGGGACAAACTTAATAAGAGTCATGAAGGAGATGAGAAAGTTAAGCAAGACAAGCTTCAAAACTTCAAAATGAGATTCAAGAGCTTAAGGATGAATGAACAAGAAAGTAAAACAAAATATTTCCTTAGAGTTGATGAAGTAACAAACATGATCAAAGGGCTTGGTGAAGATTTCAAAGAGGAAGTAGTCATTCAGAAGGTTTTGAGATCTTTTCTTATGAGATTCAATGCCAAAAAATCAACCATCAAGGAGATGACAGACTTGAAGTCTCTCATACTGGATTAGCTACATGGAACTCTCACAACATATGAGATGAGAATAGGAAAGGAGGATATTGAGCCAAATGAAGAAACATTTAAAGTGTCCAAGAAGACTAAGGAGAACAACTATAACCACAAATGTTCCATCTATGAATCTAATCAATAGTTGGCCCATTTTGCCATAAAATTAAAATATAGTTCAGGTAAGTATAAGGGCAAGTTACCCTTAAAATTATTCGATTATGGAAGGTTTGGGAATTTTGTCTCTAGGTGTCCTTATAAAGGAAAACCATAAAAGGATAAGGATTAGAATCCTAGAGGTAAAGCTCAAAAATTTTAGAAGAATAAATCATTTAAGGAGGAGGGGCTCTACACCAAAACGGAGACCTCTGCATCAAAATCAAATAGTGAAGATTCTTCAGAAGATGATCGTAATGAATGCTTGCTCATGGAATTTGAAGTTGAACCTAAATAATATAATGTCAAATACCTTGAGGAAGAAAAGGGAATAGTAGATCTTGAATGGGATTTCATCAATGCTCTTCATGAATTTAAAGAAGGCCAGAAAGAAAAACAAGCAAATAAAAGAGTAAGTTGTTTGCAAGCTAAAAGAAGGTATGTACACTCTGATAATGAGGAGTTTATTTATTAAAGAGAAAAAACTTGAATATAATATTAAAATAAAATATAGTATAGCACAAAATTAGAAGAAGAAAAAAAAAATTGTGATAAACTAGAGGATGAGAATAGACTCTTGAGATAAGAGATGGTCAAGAAATGTTAGGTCCCTATAATACTAGTATAGCCCCCATATTGTTAATTTGTGTGCCCAATGTAGCCCCCATATTGTTATTGTTGTACCCCATAGAAACCCATTATTTTTATTGTTTTTCCCTTACATTATTATGGTTATGTAGGCCCTAATTATATTGTGACCCTTTAGACTCCTATATATACCAAGGAGGTCTTGTCATTTGTATCATCAAATAATTGTTCCTTTATCTGATGTAAAAGGAGGTTTCCCACTTGAAGAGGCTTATTTTTAAGTCCTTGATCTATTTTTTCTTTTGTTTTAGTGATTCTGTTACATAACATTTGGTATCAGAGCTTTGGATCCTAGGGTTTTGTTGCTTCAAACATGTCATCTTGGAATATTTGTTATAGTTTTTTTCTATGAGGATTTAGAATTCAAAGTTAAAATTTGAACACATGAAGCCAAAATCTTGATAAACATCTTACAAATATTTTAGAGCTCGGTTTGCATATTCTCAAATATATAGTTCAAGGAATTTAGGGTCTTTGTATGCTCCATAATTTTGTCATAAATAGTTGTCTCGGGGAAAATCGTCATAGCTTTCATTTTAGGCATCCAAATTGAATTTTGTAAAAGTTGGTTGAAATTGCACAAACTGCAGTTTTCTTAAGTACAATTTTTAGGGGCGAAGGTTGAAACAATGACACGTGGAATTTCGTAACAGTTCACTCTAGTACTGAACTAGTGCACAAGCAGGTCATCTTGGGATATTTGTCATAACATTATCTTGAAGAATTCAATCTTAGTCTAACTAGTGGGGTTAGAAAGAGGACATAGTGGGATATTGTGGGACATAATTTTAGACATTGGGAGGCTAATGATCATCCTATCAACAAGCTCAAAATCAAGCTCTAAAAGGTGAGTATTTTTAAATTTGTATCTTTTGTTTGAAAAATCAGTTTGAAGTGATTCAAAGGACATAGTGAAGCATAGATATCATGAATTGGTAAAAAATTCCTCCCAAAACAAAATGGTACATCCATTAAGCCCTTAGAAAGATCTACTATGACGCATGAAGAATAATAAATTCAACATAATATATCAAAATTATGGGATCGAGAGCAACAATTTTCACTGTCATAGAGATAAAATAAATATGAATTGTAAGTGATGAATGTTAAGATGGATGGTTTAAAGGAAAAAATAAAATTAGACATGGAAGGCTTGAAAGATGGTTTAAAAACAGAACTGGAAGGTTTGAAGGAAGGTTTGACAAAGTTTCTATAGGAAATGCTTCTTAATGGTGATAAGGTAGTCCACAGAAATCATTATGAGAATAAAAGGAATGTGAATTGATGATTTTAGAGACTCTAACTTTGGGTTGAAGACCCACTACATTACAAAGATAGATATGAGGAATTTTAATGGAAAATATCCACTAACATGGATACTACAAATGGAGCAATTCTTTTATCTACATGTTGTGCCACAAAAACAAAAGGTATGCATTGCATCTTTATATTTAGAACCCAATTTATTTGTGTGGTATCAATTCTTTGTTCTCACAAATCAATTTTCACCTGGACGTTTTCTATGGAGGAATTAGTCGCACATTATGAGGATTCAAAGACCAATATGTTCTTTAGCCTGTTGATAAATATCAAACAAAAGGGTTCAATGGTGAATCACATTGAGGACTTCCAAAGATTGAATATCAAGGTAACTAATATTCCATAGGAGCGTATGATTGATGTCTTCACAGGGACTTTAAAGGATAACATCCAACATGAGGTTCACCTTTGGGAACCTAATTCATTGGAAAATGCATTTAGAGTGGCAAGAAAAGTTGAAAGAAATATTATGGCAACAAGGAGGTCTACCACTCACAAATATAAAGATGGAAGAGTTCTTTATCCTAACCTCCCACAACCTAGACAAGGTTGACACCACAACAACTAGAGGAAAAAAGAGAAAAAGGGATTTGTTAGAGTTGTGATAGCGAGTACAATAAAAGTCATAAGTGTGCTGAGAAGAAATTATTTTACATAGATTTTGAAGAGGAGGAATAAAAGGAACAAGAAACATAAAAATAAGAGGATATACACTAGGAACCAACCTCAGAGAGAAAAAATGACTTTGGCCATATCTTGCAATGCGTTGGTGGGAACTACTGCTCCTCAAACTCTCAAGATATAAGGATATATCAAGAGGAAAAAGGCAATAGTGTTGATTTATTCTAGTAGTACCCATAATTTTATTCATCGTAAGATAGCCAAGGAATTGAATTTCTTTCTATATCTAGCACCAGAGTGTCAAGTGAAGCCTCACAAATGGAGGAACTATAAATTGCTTACTAAATTGCCATAATATCAAGCTAACCATGGGAGAACATGTATTTAATAGTCCAATGCTTTCCATTCTAATGGGTGGTGTTGATGTTGTATTAGGAGTCTAATTATTACAATCTTTGGGGATGATAGTTTTTAATTTTCAAGAAATTTTCTTGAAATTATTTGAGGAAGGAAAGGAAATTGAATTAAGGGGTATCACAAGGAATCCAAGGAAGATAATAATCTCTAATGGCATGAAAAATATTTTGAAGAAATAATAATGAGGTGTAATTGCACAATTATGTATGCTAGATGTTTAAACATTGAAATCATCCATTTCTCCATATATCCAAAGAGCCTTCGAAATCCATGCCAAGGTATTTGAGACTCCCAAAGGTCTCCCACCTATTCATGATCATGATCATGCTATTCACTTGATTCCAAGAAATGTTCCTCCAAATATCAAACCTTACAGATATCCTTATGTCCAAAAGAGTGAAATTGAACATATGGTTGCATAAATGCTAGAGGAAGGTATAATTCAATCTAGCCAAATATCTTTCTCTTCTCTAGTAGTATTGGTTCACAAGAAGGATGGATAATGGCATATGTGTCCAGATTATAGAGAGCTCAATAAGCTCACTATTAAACATAAATTTCCCATTACTATCATTGATGAATTGCTGGATGAATTACATGGAGAAACTTACTTCACCAATTTGGATCTTCATTTCAAATATCATCAAATTAGAATGAAGACAAAAGACATTCCAAAAACAACATTCAAAACTCATGAAGGTCGTTATGAATTTTTGTTCATTCCTTTTGGCCTTACCGATGCACCTTCAACATTTTAAGTTTTTATGAATTCCACTTTCAAACCCTTTATTAGAAAATTTATATTAGTATTTTTTTAAAATATACTAATCTACAGAAAGCCTTGGAAATATCATGTTCAACATGTTGATAAAGCGCTTAAATTATTGGAGGAGAAACAATTCTATGAAAAAACTTCAAATGTTTCTTTGGGGTACAAGAGGTGGAAAATTTGGGTCATATTGTATCTCATGAGGGTATTAAGGTAGACTCTAACAAAATTAAAGCCATCAAGGAATGGAAAATCCCCACAACCCTAAATAATGTTTGAGGATTTCTCGAGTTGAAAAGGTATTATCGCAAGTTTGTTAAGAATTATGGGAAAATAACAACATTACTGAAGAATGAAGCATTTTTTTTATTTCAAAAGCAACTAAGGCATTTAAAGAAGCAATGTTCGAAGCTTCAGTCTTAGCTACACCAAACTTAACAAAATCCTTTATTGTGGAATGTGATGCCTTAGGAAATGAAATTGGTGATGTTTTAATGCGAGGAAGACTCATTGTTGTTGAAATTCATCCAATCAAGGGAAAGTATTTGCATAAACCTATTTATGAGAAGGAAATGTTGGCAATACGACATGCCCTAAAGAAATGGCACCCTTACCTAATGGGAAGACACTTCAAGGTAAAAACAAATCATGATAGCCTTAAGTACTTTTTGAAGAAATATTATCCTCAGAAGAGTAGAAAAAATGGATCACAAAGATGTTGGGTTATGACTTTGAAATAATCTACAAAAAAGGGAAGAAAAATGTTGTTGCATATGTGCTCTAAAGAAGGGATGAGGATTTGGAAATATTTCTCTACGTCATTCCTATTATTCAACCTAATTCGATAATTGAAGCAGGGGATGAATGGAAGAATGATGAAGAGGTGTGGATATTCATTCAAATGATGCAACAAGATCCTAGTACATCTCATACATTTAACTAAAAAAATGATTCATTATGGTATAAATATTTCTTATATCTATGTAATAATTCCCAACTCAAACAAAAGAATATTTTGGAATTGCACACCTCTCCTTTAGGATGGTACTCAGGATTTTTAAAAACTTACTACAAGCTTAAGAAGGAATTTTTTTGGGATGGCCTTAAATATGCTATTCAGAAGTTTGTTGTATAATGTTTGGTTTGCTAACAAAATAAAATTGAGACAATTAAGACCTCGAGTCTATTACAACCTTTATCCATTCCAAGTCAGCATTGGGAAGAGTTTTCAATGGATTTTATCACAAGTATACCCAAGTCCGAAGGAAAGAGTGTCATCATGGTGGTAGTTGATAAAATTACCAAGTATGCACACGTTTTCACACTATCTCATCCTTTCAAAGCTAGTATAGTTGCTACTACATTTATGGAAATAATTCAAAATCTACATGGAAACCCAAAGATTATTGTAAGTGGCATAGATCCCATTTTCACTAGAAATTTTTGGACATAATTATTTTCTTGTATTGGTACTCAATTAGCTCATAGCTCATCTTATCATCCTCAATATGATGGGAAAACTGAGATAGTGAACACATGTTTGGAAGGATATATTTGTTGCTTTATATTTGATAAACAAACATAATGGGAAAGTGGTTACCTTTGTCAGAATGGTAGTATAACACTTCCTTCCATACCATAGGAAAAAATGACCCTATTTATGGCACTTTATGGATATCATACACAATCCATCACATCATATTTAAGAGAAAATTCTAAGGTTCAAGTATTGGAAGATCACATCGAGCATCAACAACAAGCTCTCCAACTCTCAAAGGATAACTTGGATCTCGAACAAAATCGAATGAAATATAGGAAAATCAACATTGTAGTGAAAGAAGTTTTGACATAGGTGATTGGGTATTTTTTCGAATACAACCATATAAACAAATTTCCCTCAAGAAAGATAAGAAGGATAATAAAACTATCACCCAAGTATTATGGTCCTTAGAAGGTGTTACAAAATATTCGTACTAAGGAATACAAATTGGAGTTGCCTAAATCTTCCTAAGTACACCTAGTTTTCCATTTTTCATGCTTAAACAAGGTTATAGGTGACAAGTTCGCGGTTCAAGCAATATTGCTAGAACTTGATGAGGAAGGAAAAATAATATTGGGGCCTGAAGAATTCATTGAAACAAGAACCTGGCAACTACAAAATCGATCAATTTCAGAGTATCTCATTAAGTGTAAGAACTTACCCACTGAAGATTCCACATGGGAGGATGAGAATTTTATACAAAAGCACCCACAACTACTCAAGCATTGAGGACAACACTTTTTCAAAGGAGAGGGGCATGTTAGGTCCCTATAATACTAGTGTAGCCCTTGTATTATTATTGTTGTGCCCCATGTAGCCCCTATATTGTTATTGTAGTGGCCCATAGAAGCCCATTATTTAATTATTGTGTCCTTACCTTATTATTGTTATGTAGGCCTTGATTATTGTGACCCTTTAGACTCCTACATATACCAATGAGGTCTTGCCATTTATATCATTGAAGAATTGTTAATTTATGTTATGACAAAGGAGGTGCCTCCTTGAAGAGGCTCATTTTCAAGTCATTGATCTATATTTCCTTCTACTTTTATGATCTGGTTACATAACAAGAAACATGAGGAGATGATTCCAGAAACATGTAGAAGAGAAATTATATCCCTAAAAGGAAAGTTGGAGGATGAAAACAGAAATGCAGAGGTTCTGAATGAACTGATCCTTGAATGGGAAGAGAACTATCAACATCTGGAAGAATAAATTGTATCTTTGATAATATACCTTGAGAAGTCAAAAATTAAGAAGGATCTAGATGGAAAATTGTCTAAATTAAGAGAGAAATTGAATCACATTTTGTACATTCAAAGTTCCCTAGTGAACAAGGCATGTCTGGGATACTATGAATTACAAAAATCCTCTAAAGGAGAGACCAGTTTCAGGTCTATAGGATTCAAAGCTCCCCAAATATTTGCAAAGGTATTACAACGAAGATTGAATGAAGATAAATAAGAAACAAGTCAGGGAAGTGCTCAACATTAGAGCAAGGATGTTAATTTCTGAAATATTTCTCCACATCGACATGTAAATCAATCAATAATACAACTAAGGTACAGGCAATTAACTCAAGCTCATTAATTTTTAGACGTTAGGTACCCAAGAGTGTTCTATGGGCATTGTTATAAATGTCATTTCCTTGGACATAAATCCATTAATTGTAGAATTGTTAAAGTTGAAAGAGATGAAAATTTAAGACCTAGAAATTATAAAAAGCCTGGACCTCAAAACACATTTTCGAGGAATAAAATTCCTTCCTCTCCCCTGATGAATGAAATTGAATGTTACAAGGGTAATCATTTCGGCCACAAGGAAAGTGGGTGTAGAAGAAGGTTTGAATATCCCTCCAAACTACAGATCAATAAGCAACTAGCACACCTAAGGAACATGGGGAATTGGAAGTAGAATACTGAGAAAAATGAGGAATGTGGACTAGTTTTAGCTACACATGATCAAGAAAGCATATGGTATGTGGATAGTGGCTTCTCTAAACACATGACTGTGAACAAGAGTAAATTCTTGTTTCTAAAAGAAAAATACAAAGGAAATGTTAACTTTGGAAATAATGCTCCAACACAAATTAAAGGGAAGGGAATATTCAGTCTCGATGAGAAAACCAAAGCCTAAAATGTGTTGTATGTGGAAGGCCTCAAGCACAATCTGGTCATTGGGAGTCAGATGTGTGACAAAGAATATGATGTGAGTTTTCACTCTAAGACTATGAGATACAAAAAGAAAAAAAATGGAAAACAAGTAGGCCAAGTAGTCAAGACTCACAATAATGTGTATGTGTTTGATGATTCTAGAATAAGCTAGTACCTAAGAAAGGAAAACCAATTAGTTTTGTCACATATAAGAGTTGGTCATATAAATTTTGATAGCCTAATAAAGATAAAAAATGATAGAGGCAGTCAAGGATTTTATGATTGTCAAACCCTGATAGTCCACTCTGCAATTCCTGTTAGTTTGGGAAGAAAACAAGGACTCAGTTTAAGGCATGTTAGTTGTGTTACAGTACATTCTTACAGAGGAATAGGATGCAGACATCTTGATAAAGGATTTTTCAAGAGGAAAGTTCGATTTTCACAAGAGCAGGATTGGGGTTGTGCAGAACCTTTTCTTGCTAAGAGGGAGTGTTAAATTGTAGCAAGAAAAGGCTTCATTTGACTTTTTCCTTAGTCAAATGGAGAAATTCGAATTTCCACATCAACAGGATGACTTGAGTTGCAGTTAGAAAGAGTGATATAGCCAAGTCAGTCAATTCAAGTTTGTGGGGAAGAAGTAGAGTTGTGCATGAGTTGAATGATAATATCTAGAAATCTATTAGAGTTATAATTAGTGAAACTAATTTATATGAGCTCTAGTCATGAATAGAGTCAGTGGGAGTTTATTTGAGTCGTTGTAACTGGTTTTAACTCACCAATCTCACAATTAACTAGTAAACTTACCAAAAATAGCACTAATGATGCATGTAATCTGAATTGCCTAGGTAAGTGCAGGAAAAAGGCATCAATGTAATCATTATTATATACTAGTGAGTGTATATAGTTTGCATGTAGCAGGTGAGGAATTATCTTATGAATTGCACAAGAAAATATGACTTCCCCCTATTCTTTAGAAGTAAATTTCCTCAGGCACAAGGAAATAGGAGGAGCAGGAGGCCAAGATTTGGCTAAGTATTTTTGCAAATCAGTCTCAGGAGGAAGAGATCGGTCTTGAAGTGAAGATTGAGATTCAAGCATTGAAGCAATCATTGTAATAGATAATTATTGTCATAGAGGAGGGGTTTTTCCTGGTTGGGTTCCCTAGTAAAAAAAATTGTGTGTTATGTAAAAAATTAGTTAATTTTAGGTTTATTGTTTAATTTGATGTTTAGTTAGACGAAAGGGCATGATCATAAGATCATGCCCTTTCTCAAAGGGTGCCCATGGCAGTATATAAGCCAGGCAACCCATTGTAAACAATCATCATCTGTAATTCATTTTATTAATAATAATTTATATATATATATATATATTATATATATATATATATATATATATATATATATATATATATTATAATATATATATTATATATATAATATATATAATAATATAATAATATATTATATTTTTATCTCTCTAGAAGTTTATGTTTCATCTGGTATCGGAGCCAACATGAACTGGTGACACCCACAAGTTCTGCTGGCCATCAGGCCCTACGGCTTTCAAAAAAAAGGCGGTGCATGTGGACTATCCTTGTTCTGTCTGGAGTGTACTGTTACAGGATTGCAGTTAAAATAGCGAACTACAATCTCACACCATAGCCAAAAAAAGAAAAAAACGCTACAGCAACAGAAGTAATATGTTGAACCCTTAGGGAACCAGCGTCGTTTTCCTTTCCGTTAACCTACAATGATACACTACAGTAACCTGTGGTAAGTTGTGAGTTCCTATTGCTGATACGATGAACCATCACCGAAAATCGGCGTCGTTGATTATCCCGTGTGGTGGACCTGCGTTAATTTGAATAAGTGTTGTGGTGATATCTGCTTGAGGGCTTTTCTTTGAATGGTCAATGGAGGTGACCCCCCACCAGCGGACGTGACGGTGGATATATATATATAATATATATATATATATATATATATATAATATATATTACGGTATCTATATATAATATATATAACATAATATTTATTATATATGTTATATATTTATATATAAATTAATTTTAAATTTATTTTTTTAATTTAAAGTTAATATATATATTTATTTAGTTAACAAAAAAAAAGAGAGAAAGAAAAATATTTTAGTTGGCAAATAATACACGCCCGCCCAAACCTCATGTCGACAATGACATGGCGGATTTCCAAAAAAATTGTTGGATGCGGAGCATAAGATAAATAACAACCACGACGACGTCACTAAAAGATTAAACGAGTTCCAGATTAAGCTTGAGGAGCAGGGTGACAAAATAAAAAAATCTTTAGGATACAACAAATCGAATAGAAATAAAAATGGAAAATCAACATGTCCAAACAGAAGCAGACATCAAAGAGGTCTTAACATTGCTGAAAAATATGTGTAAAAAAAATGAATTGTACACTCGAACAACTACTAAAAGAAAATGAAGAGAATCAAGAACACGTCTCATCAGATTCAACAAAGTCAACAGACTCTCATGAAAAGATTGAATCGCCAAAAAAATCAGATCAGAAGCAAGTAACAAAACCCTTACAAACAAGCAATTTTGGGATACCCTTACTAATCAACACCCTTTTTTCGCTCAACCATTAGCCACATACAAGCGAAGGGCAGAAATCGAGATGCCTAAATTCGATGGAAACAAAAAAAACAATGTTGCATGGATAAATAAAGCAGAAGAATACTTTGAGATATATGACATCACTGACGATGACAAAAATCTCATACATGCATCCATGAAAATGGAAGGAGAAGCATATAACTGGTATATGTGGTGGAAAAAAACAACACACGTCATTAGCTAGAGAAAATTTAAAGATGCATTTTTTAAAAGATTCGAAGGTGTAAAAGAAGAAGAGTTCTTTTCAAAACTCATCAAATTACGACAAAAAGGAAGTGTGGATGAATACACTCAAGAATGGGAGACCTTAGTAACACGAGTACCTGGTTTATCAGAATCTCGTCTAATTCAGTCATACGTCTCAGGACTCAAAACCCATTTATAAGCAGAACTTGAGATGCATGACGTTACATCAATAGAAGTAGCAAGACGAAAAGAAAAAACAGCCGAAAAGAAATTTGAACCAATGTTTTGGTCAAAAGCGGAAAAAACATATGCAAGATGAAGGATACCCCAATATGTGGACTCAAATAATACAAGATATGTTCCACCACATCATCGTGAAGATGAAAAATCTAATGTGGAAATGCAAAGGATAAAAGAGGGTAAATGTAAACGATGTGGTGAGAAGTGGGACCCCAAACATAGAAGTGCTAAAGGAAAAGAACCAAAGAACCTATATAACTGTGAAGCAACCAATGATTCAAACAGTGAAGATTATGACATAGAAGAAACAGAAGATGCCCTAAAATTCTCACGAGAATTAGATGACAGAAGTATTCCACAAGTGTCATTATCAGCCATGACAGGTATATCACAACCTCAGACCTTAAAGTTAAAAGGACACATAAAGAAGAACAACGTAGTGGTTCTCATCGACTCTGGAAGCACACACAATTTTCTAGATGCAACCGTGGCCAAGAAACTCAATATATTTTCATTTCCCTTACCAAACATGGAAGTGATGATAGCTAATGGTAAGAAGATTGAAAAGGTGGGGAAATGCCATAAGGTCAATTTGCAGATTCAAGACTTTAATTTAGAGTCTCTTTTCTTCACGATACCATTAGGAGGAGTAGATGTAGTCTTAGGTATCCAATGGCTATGAACTTTAGGTACTTATGCCGCCAACCATCAAGTACAATTTATAAAATTCAAATGGGGAGGTCAGAAGTACAAACTACACGGATTCCAAGCACCAGAAAATCATGTTGTATCATCATCTCAGATGATGACGCTGAGTCGAAAAAGAGCACCTACTTATGCAGTACAATGTCATCAATTAGAAATGTTACCTGCAAATATGACCAAAGAAGAGTCACCAGAGATGCAAGATCTAATTCAGAAGCATGGAAAAGTATTTCAAGACCAACCTATGAAAAAGCCATACCGATATCCACATCACCAAAAAACGAAACTTGAGAGATTAATCCAAGACCTTTTAAAATGTGCGACCTTGATCATCTTAGAATATCTGATCAAGTGGAAGGACTTACCGAAAGAAGACGCTTTCTGGGAGAATGAATCATTCTTCAACAACATCCGTCGTTACTTATGCTTTGAGGACAAAGCATTCTTTCGAGAGGAAGGCAATGTTATGTAAAATATTAGTTAACTTAGGTTATTATTTAATTTTAATTTAATTAGACGAAAGGGCACGATCATAAGATCATGCCCTTTCCCAAAGGGTGCCCATGGCGGTATATAAGCCAGACAACCCATTGTAAATCAGCATCATCTGTAATTTTCATCTCTTTTAATAAAATATTTATATATATATTCTGCGTCTAGCATTTTCTGCTTCAGTGTTAGAGTACTCAAATAGAATGACTATTTAGAAAATTAGTTTTTTTTTTTCAAATTATTTGTCAAGCATTGAAAAACACATAAATTAATCACCCTCCACCAAGGGAATTATGTCACATTAAGACTCGTTCAACCAATGGAAAATTAAAATAAGAATTTTCAAAACTAGAAATAGTTAAATTATTAATCTATGATTTAACATTAAATTAAATCTAATATATTAAATTATTAATAGTATAATATTTATATATTTATATATTTCTAAATTAGGGAAGACCTTATATATACTATATATATATAATATAATAAAAAATTTATAAAATAGTTATAACCTCTGTGTAATTTCATGATGATGATGGTTAGCCTCCGCTGAGACCAAACATTGATCTATCGGACCTAAGAAACAAACTATTTATTTTGATTTAAGATTTTATTCCTATGCTCAAAAAGCTTGGAGAGAAACCTCCTGAGCTCACTATAATTTTGACATTGTAAAAGGCTAGGAAGGTCAGTATTGTAACAAAGATTGTGAAACTGAGATCTAATGTGGTTGTACACAGGGCACTCTAAGAGGAAGTGGTTTTCATCCTTGATGTTCCTATTCTCACATATATGGCAGATCCTTTCCATCCATGGTGTTGTAGGAACTGCCCAAAGACCTATTTCACTATGAAGCTCATGAAAATTCGTCCTAATCTTTGCTATATTAATTTTCTTCTTTGAGCTAGTTAAAATAAAGAGATACTTTTGATCTTCTACGGTGGGGTTGATGACCTTCTTATAATAATTTAATTTTCTTTTAGCAGCTAAATCTTTTCCACACCACATTTTTTCTTTGAACTTAGAAATAACAATATCTTTAATGTTATTAATATTTTGCAATGCATCATATATCCATATATAAATAGTTTTTAATTATTATATATTTTCATTAGATAGTAAATGATAATATTTCAATAATATAAAATGATAATAGTTTTCAATAAATATAAATGGTTTCTATATTTATATATTTTCATTATAGTTAAGACTTTTTTAAACTATTAATTTAATTTATATATATATATATTTATATATATATAATATAATATATATATATAATATAGTTAAAAGCTCTTGGAATAATTCTTTTGACTTCTAATTTAATAATTAGATAACTAACTAACATTTTAATTTTTAGTTAAATTAACTTTTTTAATTAAGTATGGTTATGCCCCAGGTCCAGTCCAACTAACCATTACTTAATCAAATTTAGCTGTTAGTATAGTCGTTGGAAGTTCTGCTCTGATTATTTAACATGCGAAGGTGGGTCTGATTCTTCAACTTGTCCTGATGATGAACCACACTGGTTGGTTCGAAACGCGTCAACAAATGAAATTTCATGTGATTTATGCCAAAAAATCTCTCATAAAATAGGAAAATATTTTTTAATTTACAAGAAAATGCATATATTCAACATTTTCCAAAAAATTTAATTAATGTTTCAAAAACTTAGAAAAGTAATCCACAATCAACAGACTAATGACCACAAGGTGATTGCTGCACAGACACAAGCTAACAAGGCATAAATGAATTATATTACAAGTATACAAACCATCTTTGTAGTAATAATATTCCTTACTTCAACATTTCTTATTGGTTTAAGATTCTACAATTCTTCTTTATTTTAATTGTGTAACTTATCAAGTATTACATATTAATGGGTAATTTATAAGTTGATTAATCTTCAATGCAATATAACTAGCTCTTTATTCACTTTAATACTAACATTATTGTAGGTTTGTTGTGTAATATCAGGTTTTGGATTTTT
>APFE031649668.1:268342-286644 GCA_000404065.3 Pinus taeda | reverse complement strand
TTTAGGATACAACAAATCGAATAGAAATAAAAATGGAAAATCAACATGTCCAAACAGAAGCAGACATCAAAGAGGTCTTAACATTGCTGAAAAATATGTGTAAAAAAAATGAATTGTACACTCGAACAACTACTAAAAGAAAATGAAGAGAATCAAGAACACGTCTCATCAGATTCAACAAAGTCAACAGACTCTCATGAAAAGATTGAATCGCCAAAAAAATCAGATCAGAAGCAAGTAACAAAACCCTTACAAACAAGCAATTTTGGGATACCCTTACTAATCAACACCCTTTTTTCGCTCAACCATTAGCCACATACAAGCGAAGGGCAGAAATCGAGATGCCTAAATTCGATGGAAACAAAAAAAACAATGTTGCATGGATAAATAAAGCAGAAGAATACTTTGAGATATATGACATCACTGACGATGACAAAAATCTCATACATGCATCCATGAAAATGGAAGGAGAAGCATATAACTGGTATATGTGGTGGAAAAAAACAACACACGTCATTAGCTAGAGAAAATTTAAAGATGCATTTTTTAAAAGATTCGAAGGTGTAAAAGAAGAAGAGTTCTTTTCAAAACTCATCAAATTACGACAAAAAGGAAGTGTGGATGAATACACTCAAGAATGGGAGACCTTAGTAACACGAGTACCTGGTTTATCAGAATCTCGTCTAATTCAGTCATACGTCTCAGGACTCAAAACCCATTTATAAGCAGAACTTGAGATGCATGACGTTACATCAATAGAAGTAGCAAGACGAAAAGAAAAAACAGCCGAAAAGAAATTTGAACCAATGTTTTGGTCAAAAGCGGAAAAAACATATGCAAGATGAAGGATACCCCAATATGTGGACTCAAATAATACAAGATATGTTCCACCACATCATCGTGAAGATGAAAAATCTAATGTGGAAATGCAAAGGATAAAAGAGGGTAAATGTAAACGATGTGGTGAGAAGTGGGACCCCAAACATAGAAGTGCTAAAGGAAAAGAACCAAAGAACCTATATAACTGTGAAGCAACCAATGATTCAAACAGTGAAGATTATGACATAGAAGAAACAGAAGATGCCCTAAAATTCTCACGAGAATTAGATGACAGAAGTATTCCACAAGTGTCATTATCAGCCATGACAGGTATATCACAACCTCAGACCTTAAAGTTAAAAGGACACATAAAGAAGAACAACGTAGTGGTTCTCATCGACTCTGGAAGCACACACAATTTTCTAGATGCAACCGTGGCCAAGAAACTCAATATATTTTCATTTCCCTTACCAAACATGGAAGTGATGATAGCTAATGGTAAGAAGATTGAAAAGGTGGGGAAATGCCATAAGGTCAATTTGCAGATTCAAGACTTTAATTTAGAGTCTCTTTTCTTCACGATACCATTAGGAGGAGTAGATGTAGTCTTAGGTATCCAATGGCTATGAACTTTAGGTACTTATGCCGCCAACCATCAAGTACAATTTATAAAATTCAAATGGGGAGGTCAGAAGTACAAACTACACGGATTCCAAGCACCAGAAAATCAAGTTGTATCATCATCTCAAATGATGAAGTTGAGTTGAAAAGGAGCACCTGCTTATGTAGTACAATGTCACCATTTAGAAATGTTATCTGCGAATATGACCAAAGAAGAGTCACCAGAGATACAAGATCTGATTCAGAAGCATGAAAAAGTATTTCAAGACCTACCTATGAAGATGCCACCTAATAGGGAAATTGAGCATAGAATAGAAGTTAAGGCAGGGTCAGACCCTGTCAACATCAAGCCATACCGATATCCACATCTCCAAAAAACGGAAATTGAGAGATTAATCCAAGACCTTTTATAGTGTTTGACTTTGACCATTGTGGAATATATAATCAAGTGGAAAGACTTACTGAAGAAGACGCTTCTTGGGAGAATGAAGCATTTTTTCAACAACATCCGTCGTTGTGTATGCTTTGAGGACAAAGCATTCTTTCGAGAGGAAGGCAATGTTATGTAAAAAATTAGTTAATTTTAGGTTTATTGTTTAATTTTAGGTTTAGTTAGACAAAAGGGCATGATCATAAGATCATGCCCTTTCCTAAAGGGTGTTCATGGCGGTATATAAGCTAGGAAACCCATTGTAAACAATCATCATCTGTAATTCATCTTATTAATAAAATATATATATAATATATATTATATATCTCCAGAAGTTTTATGTTTCATTGTGTTCATTGTGTTTCTTTTGTATTTTTTCCTTTCTGCAGATTAAGTAGAATAAATTTGTGTCTATTGATTTCAGTATGAATTCATTAGAAACTTCAAATTTGGATTTATTTCTACATGGTATCAGGTCTATTTAAAACTACATAGAAACCAATTTCCTGATCTTCTCTCAAAGAAATTTCAAATAGCAGATTTGTGGTGCAGGAATTTTCTTCAGTGCAAGACCAATGTCTTTCTATGGATCAAGGCTTGAGTAAGAATTTGAGGGAACTTCGAATTTATGTGCTTCGAAAGACATAATGGAATTTTTTCTAGATGACAATGGAGTATTGGAGTGCACACAAACTAATATTCGAAAACCAGCAACATAAAATGCACGACAGCTAGCTCAGTGGAAGATATTGTAAAATCCAGGGGGATTATCCTGGAGGGAGTCAAATACCATGTGGTTTCAAGCTTACATGGCAATAATAATTCTTATGAAATGTGGAAAACACTCAAAGATTTATTCGAAAGCAACAGTGATCCCAGGAAATTGACATTGAAAGCTAAGCTAAGGAAAATACGAATGCAAAAAAATGAAACTATTATTGAGTACCTATCTAGATTCACTCAAGTTAGGGATGAACTTTGAAGAGTAGGAGAGATTGTACCACCATATGAGCTTGTGATATTAGCACTCTTCGGTATTTTGAAGTCTTAACAAAACTATCAAGATTAAGTTAATGGAAAAGACAAGCTCCCAAATTGGGAGAGACTTTGGTTTGACTTGGTGCAAGAGTATATTAGAAGAAACATCAAAGATGGGGTCTCATCCAGATCTGACGAAGAAGAATATTACGCTCTAGTTTCCAAAGGAAATAATGCCAAAGGTAACAAGGCCCAAGGTGATTCATAATCCAGTTAGAACCATGGTAAGAAGAAATACCTAAGTAAAATTAAATGCTTTCACTGCCATGAGTATGGACACTATGCAACCAGGTGTCCACACAAGAAATATAGTAAGGAGCCTATAACAGGAGTAGAAGGAGATGCTCTCACATCACAATCTTAGTTTGATTTCATCCTCATTGCTTGCATGGAAAGCATAGTAAGAGGGAGTGAATGGTACCGAGACTCTAGTGCCTCATATCATATGACATGAAGTAAGGAGTTCTTCAGCAGCCTAGAGGAGAAGGAATTATAATTACACATAGAGTTTGGATATGATGGAAGGTATAGTACCAAAGGGATTGGAATTGTCATATTTAAGAGGGATTCAAGCTCCCATATTCACCTAAAGGATATAATGTATGTTCCTGGTCTGAAGAAAAAATTAGTTTATGTAGTTGTACTTGAAGATCGTGGATATGATGTGTTGTTCAATAAGGGGGGGAATCTTATTTAAAGCATGTCTCTACTATATAAGTAAAACAAATTTGTGTTTGATTTAAATATATCTACAACCTAGATGTAGATTTTCCATGCATGTATTCATACCTCTAGGATGAGGTAGGGCAATGTAGAGCCTTAGTCTGAGAGTTGCAAAGATTTGGGTAGGGTCCATAAGAGAGTAGCAACAGTTTCAATATACTCTTCTCATGGATCATTACCCTTGCTACAGGAGCCCATAGTATTCAGTAGCAGAAGGATCATTGTCAGTTGATGCAGTCATATCTTGGGTGAAAGTTGCATGTTAGTATCAGTCAAAGTCAGGAGACAGTTGTAGCTCAAAGACACACTTGATTCAGTATTTTGGATGGTTATCAGTTGCAGTTGTTGCAGTAGCAACAACAATAGAGAGATGGAGTGTTAGTTGTGTTACAATACATTCCTATAGAGGAACATGATGTAGACATCTTGGCAAAGGATTGGGGTTGTGCAAAACCCTTTTCTTAATAAGTGTGAGTGGTAAATTGTGGCAAGAAAAGGCTTCATTTGACTTATGCCTTAGTTAAATGGAGAAATTTTGATTTCCACATCAGCAAGATGACTTGAGTTGCATTTAGCAAGAGTGACATGTCCAAGTAACTCATTTAAGTCAGTCAATTCAAGTTTGTGGGAAAGAAGTAGAGGTGTGAATGAGTTCATTGCTAAGATCAAGCAATCTAGTGAATTTATAGTTAGTGAAACTCAGTTATTTGATCTCTAGTCATGAATAGAGTTATTAGGAGTTCAGTTGAGTAGTTGTAATTGTTTTTAACTCACTGATATCTTAGTTAACTAGTCAATTTACTAAAAGTAGCACCAATCATGCATGGAATTCGAATTTCCTAGTTGAGTGGAGTAAAAAGGCATCAATGTAAGCATTATTGCATATTAGTGAGTATAGAGTTGGCATGTAGCAGGTGAGGAATTCTCTTGCGAATTGCACAAGAAAATAAAATTTTCCTCTATTATTTGGGAGCTAATATCCTCTGGAATTATGCAAGGAAATAAGGGGAGCACAAGGCCAAGATTTGACTAAGTATTTTGCCAGAGCGGTCTGAGGAGGAAGAGATCAATATTGCAGTGCATATTGAGCTTCAAGGATTGAAGCAGTCATTATAATATATCATTGTTCTCATATGATATAATACAAACAAAGGAGGGGTTTTTCCCAATTAGGTTCCCCAATAAAAAAATTGTGTTCATTGTGATTGAATGATTGCATGTTTTTCTATTATATGTTTTCCTTTTTGTAGATTGAGTAGAAGAAATTTGTTTCTATTGATTTTAGTATGAATTCATTAGCATCTTCAAATTCTGAGTTATTTCTATAAGGAAAAGGAATTCTCATCCTCTAAACCTTTGGAGTTGCTTCACATTGACATTTGTGGTCCTACAAGAAAAAAATATCCCAAGAGGAAAATGTTACTTTATCTTATTTATTGATGGTTTTCCCAAGGATACTTGGATAATGTTGTTGAAATAAAAATTAGAAGCTATGAGAAAATTTAAAATATTCAAAGAACAAGTAGAAAATAAGATATGAATATTAAATTCTTAAGATAAAAAATAGGAGGATAATTCACCTCAAGGGAGTTTGAGGAATTTTTTGAAGAACAAGGCATACGGAGGTGGCACTCAATTTCCAGAACACCACAAAAGAATGGGGTAGTTGAAATAAAGAATAAAATAATTCAGGAGATGGCTAAGGCAATGATGGATGAAGGGAAGCTTCCACACACTTTCTAGGGAGAATTAGTACAAGCATTTGTCTACCTAGAAAACAAAACACAACTCAGGCCTAACAGTGATAAGGCTCCTTATGAATTATGGAAAGGGATACCAACATCAGTGAAACACTTCAAAATATGTGATAGAAAATGTTATATCAAGAGAAATGATAAATATCTTGGAAATTTTGACTCTCGAGCTAATGTGGGTATATTTCTTGGATACTCATCCAAGAGTAAAGGCTACAAATTCTTCAACAAAATGAAAAAAAATGATTAAATATCAGATTGATATTTTAGTGGAAGAATAACTTCCATGATCAAAACAATCTAGAGAAAATGATAACTTAACTAAAGAGGAAAATTCAACCTCCAAATTCGCATATCAAGAAGTAGATGAAGCAGAAGAGAAGATGAAGAGGAAAATGCAACACAGAGGTGCAAATATCCTTCTGGGTATGTCCAAGAATAACACCCACAAAGTCAAATTATTGGTGATCAAAGGCACAATGTTCAAACTAGGAGTAAGTTCCTTGGCAATCCAAAAAATACATAGATAGAAGGGATATAGTTTTAGGAAACCTTTACACTTGTAGCAAGATTTGAAGCCATCATAATGTTTCTTACGTTTTCAAACCATAATAATATCAAGGTATATCAAAAAGATACAGAATAATTCTCTCTCAATGGATGTCTAGAAGAAGAAGTATATATAAAACATCTAGATGGTTAGTGCTATCAGAAAATGAAGATTACATTTGTTGATTGAAAAAGGCCTTGCATGGGTTAAAACAAAATCCTAGAGCTTGGTATGCTAGACTAGATAAGTAAATAAAACTAAAAGGTTTTAAAAGAGAGATCGTTGATAGTAATTTGTATATAAAATCTAAAGATGGTCATTTATTGGTTATTGTAGTTTATGTTGATTATATTATCTTAACAGTGATTTGGAACAAATGGGACACTAGTTTTCTAAGTCAATGCAGAAAGAATTTTATATGTCTATGATAGATGAATTGTCCTTCTTCCTCAGACTACAAATTACCCAATCTAAAAGGGGTATCTTCGTGTCTCAATCCAAGTACTTAAGTGGAAAAATGAATAAATTTGGGATGGAAGAGTGCAAACTAGTTAGTACTCCTACGATTACAAGATGTAAGATATGTAAAGAGGATGAATCCCCTCTTGTAAATTAGACAGTCTATAGATCAATGATTATAATTGTGTTTTTCCTAACTGCCTCAAGAATAGATATAATGCAAGCAGTGGGCTTGGTGGAAAATTTTCAAGCTAGTCCTAGACAAAACCATGTAAATGTTGTAAAAATAACTTTCAAATACTTGCAAGGCACAATAGAATTTGGTTTATGGTACCCTATAGGAAAAGAGTTTAAGTTAAAATATTACATTGATGTTGATTGGGTTGGTAGCCTTGATGAGAGGAAAATATCCTCTGGAGCAACATTCTTTTTGGGAAATCTCTTGTGTCTTGGGTTAGCAAAAAACAAGATTCAATCTCGTTATATACAATAGAATTTGAGTACATTGCTACAACCACCTGCTACACTCTTTGGATGAAGCATACCTTAAAGGACATCCACATAGAGTTGAATGATTCAATTCCAATTATGAAAATATGATTTCTATTAACATCTCTAAAATTCATGCCATGCATTCAAAGACCAAACATATTCCAATTAAGTTTAATTTTTTAAGAGAACGTGTTGTTGCTAATGTTGTTCGACTTGAATATGTGACCACTAATGAGAAACTTGCAGACATATTCATAAATCCACTAGCATGAGAACCATTTGAGTATCTCAGGTATCAAATATGATTTGTTTCTCCTACATCCAAATGACTCAATTTGAATGAGTATTATCAGCTACTTAGCTTGGCAATTTGATTGAAGGGTAGATTGTAAAATGATTCTAATGTTTGTGATGTTATTTATGGTGTTAGGGGGGGTTTATTTCACTTATTACGTCTTTTTCCATTGATGTCAAAGGGGGAGACGAAAATTTTGAGTGGAATGGTGATTATAAATGCCAAGGGGAGTATAGAGAAGGAGAGAACCTTGTTTTCTCTCAGGGGGAGTTGCTGCTACAACAAGGTATGGAAATATTGTTATCAATGCAAAATAGGATATTGTTAAGAATAATGTTTGCATTAATGTCAATGGGTGAGGATGGTAGATGCATGGTATGTTAAGTTCAAAGAGAGTCTTCTAGTAGTTGTGCTCTTTAGTAGAGAACCATCATAGTAGCAGGTTTAATGAAGAAAGCTATAAAATATTATAACTATAGTGGTTGGGAGCCCCAAGATTTGAAGGAATTTCTACCTCAAGAGATTAGCTCAGATGCTCCTAGAAGTGGGACGACTAGTTAGTTCTCATAAATAGATTTCCAATGGTTTGTTGAAGTTTGAATTTGGCCCTCAGGAGTGAAAGATATGACTGGTCAAAGCTAGTTGACCTTAAGCGTCAAATTTGATGTAAAAGCCACATGGACCCAATAGTCCAATCGGAATATAGGTGGCACTTGATGGATATATGGAAAAATGGGATAATCTCAAAAGATATTGGATTATCCATGCCTAGGACATGTAATCCTAAAGACTCTTTCTTGGGAGTGACGTGTGAATAAGATGAGGTGGAAAGCCAAAGTAGTGGATGAAGAAATAACAAGGGTTCAAAGGTAGCAGAGATGGTAGCCCCATGATAACAAGTAACCTTGATGCATAAATACCAGGAATTTAAAAGCACACTTACACCCAAAGTCTTGGGGATATGCCCGTCGGGACAACATTGCACATGGGCCTAGATGAGTTGGCACAATGGTGGAATGTTAAAACAATGAAAGATAAGGAGAGAGATAAGGGACCCCATAGGAAACATCACCTTAGAGGTTTTGTCCCTAGAATATTCAAAGGGAGCTCATGCACAAAATTCTAGGGAGACAAAGAATTTACTAATGATTTATGAAGGAAAGTTCATTCTAGGATGAGATGGCATGGGACCAAAACACACGATGGTGTACACGTATTCTCGGTCAATTTCATATTGATGCACCATAGCTGACAAGAGCTCCCACCAGGACACATCACCTCGAAGCTGTCCCCAGTGATTTTCAGAGGAGTAAAATTGTAAATGTCTAGAGTAACAAGACCAAAGAATGGAGATGTTTATGGAAATTAACAAATATGTCAATTGTTGAAAAGGGTGCGCGGGTCATGGTTTTGTGCACATTTTATCATATTAGAATACCATGGTCCTACAAGCCTATTACATTAAAAAGTGTTATGGGCTTGTATTCAAAAGGCACCAAGGGCCTAGTTCTCTCAGCATATGAAGCCTGAACGGGTCAAAATCTTCTTGTGCCATATTTGGAATTTGTACCCAGATCGATTGTCCACTTTACCTAGGGTTCAAAAGAATTATGAATGCATCAGAACAAATTCTTATCCAAGTTTTAAGGGTTTCTAAAGTTGGAGCCTCTGCCAAGTTCTATAAACACTAGAATTAACCACATAACCTCAAGAAGCTCATTCACGCATAAGAATTAACACTGATGCCACAACGTTGTACTAATTCCTAGAGGTTGTTAAACGGATTTGGTGAAGCACATTCATTTAGTGATAGGTTTCCTATGCTATTTATCCAAATTATAATCAAAGTACTCTTGGTGCCATACTGAATTAAATAAATAAATACTCCCTTTAGATAGCTTGGGAAGGTTGGAGACCTTGTCAAATGTTATAATATGTACATAATTGGATTAGACTCCTAGTCTCAAGTAAAATTTGGAAAGAATTAGTACACTCTGCACCATACAAAATTGAATAAACCAAGTACTTTGGGTGTACTAATAAAATGAAAGGAACAATCAATGTTCAAGTCAGATGTGGAGAAAAAATTGAATAAGCAAGGGGAGCCATACCGAGTAATTGAATTCTACTGATGATCATGATGTGTTTATTTGAAGTGCTCAGAATCAAATTAATTAACTATCTCGAATTCAAGAAGGTAGGCTAGTCTATATTAAAAAAGTGTGATTTTTATCTGTAAGCAAATATTGTGTAAATATGGAAGGTGTTGAGTGAGTAGTAGAGTTGTGTGCACTGATGATCTACGGTTGAATGGCTATGTGACAATGTTGAGTTTGTGTAGAGAATAGTGTTGCAGTGGAACTGTAGAAGCAAAGACAAGGGAAGCTGAGGGTGTGTATGTTGAGAAGAGTTAAGGACCTGCAGAAGACAACATATCAAGTCATTTTATTTTATGTAATAAAAGTAGGCCATTATTCTTAGTTTGAAAATTGTATGAAAAATAGGACATTTGGTTAAAGTAGGTAGGAGGCTACAATTAAATATGGTTGGTACCTCTAGGCAAGTTTTGGCTTATTGATTTGAAGGGGGTTTGGCCCTCCTATGAGTAGTTGCTCACAAACAAATGATGTAATCAAGTTAGTGCCTTGATTACCATCATATTACAAAAACAAGCTTTGGTGGTGTTTCTCCCAAAAGGGTTTCCACTTAAATCATTGTGTTCTAATGAATGATGGTATCTCGTGTGTTATTTGAGTGTATGCAAATTATATTTTAAATTCTCATCATAAAAATTACTAAAAGTGTTAATTACTGATTACCCCCCCCCCCCCCCCCCCGCAATTCCTTATTCCAACACATTTTCTATCCTTTAATAATCCAATTTTTTAAAATGATAAACAAATTAATGATTTTATATTGATTCATGCCAATAACAAATGTTATTAAGATTGGAGTATGATGTAAATGTAATATATATAACATATGTAATGCCCCATTTTGACCTAAGTGGCTACTTATACCAAAGCCTTAATTATATTTCCATGATGCATTATCTATTCATGTTATGCAATATTATCGCACTTGAAATTTTTGATAGGAAAATTTATCTAGATAAAAATAGTAAATCGATCATAGTATTTGTTGAAAATTAGATGTATGATTTACTTCCACCATGTGGATGTTGATTAAATATCCTTAGTACATGGATGTCGTTTAATTGCGATCACATGTCTATATATATATATATATGGGTGAAAACCAACCTACATGTTGAATGGGATATGTGATAGCTAGAGAATCATACTACTAACTAGCTAATGTTGAGGGCATCAAATGAGCAGCGGTATCATGTGAATTTTTGTTATGTATTTCGTATTAGTTTATATTCATTTCTATGACCTTCGGTAAAATGTAGGTTTTCAGGTACCATGACTTCAACAAGTAATAATTCAATGGAAAGCACCAAGAACGAACATCATAGTGTTGTCCTTGATAGGATGTTGACCCTAGTTCTATTAGAAGCGGTGGAGGAGTTTCCCATAATGTGTCCTCCAAAACCTAGAGTTTTGGGAAAGTGGTGTTAAATCACTCCCCTAGACATGCGATGAAAATTCTAGTGGAATATTAGTTAATGCATTGACATTTTCACTTACAGGTTCAATTTGGAGTTACGTTAATAAAGTTGATGCTCCAAGATATTTTAGTAGAGTGATATAACATAAAGGATAGATGTAAGTTAGGGAGGAAATATGCTAGAAGTAGTTAAGAGTGTTGTTGACACCTAATCATAGGGATTGGATGAAAAACTATAAATAGTGTAAATAAATAATAGAAAAAATGGAGAGTCATTGGGAGATGAAACTCAACAGTCACTCCCTCTTGTCTATAATAATGAACAGCTACAATGAATAATACAATCTCATTTTGAGGAGTTACCTCCTAGCCTGACATGGTATCAGAGCCAACCTCTCTTTTTAGTTTTCTACTCTTGTAACTCCCTTATGCCATTTTTTTGGCAACTCCATAATCTGTCATTTCAATCAATTTCTTTACATGTTATCATTCTCTGAGTTGTGTCCTATCTGAATTGACTGTTGAAATCGTGTTGAGTGTGAAGACCATGGTGTTGATAGTTGTGCAAAGGACTGGTGGTGTCAAGAATGGGATCACATTACATTGCATTAATGTGCAGAGCCCTGGTGCGCATCACCTGAGGTATCACAGTCTGATTTCCAACTTTTATTAACGATGTCCATATTTATTAACGTTGTCCGTTTGAACATTATACTACACAGTCTAATTTCAAACATTTATTTTTGTATCCCATAACACTGCGCTCCTTTTTTGTTGAATGTTGTGCCTCCTGATGGTTCTGAATTTTTTGTTATATCTCCATACTTCCTTTGTCACTGTGATACCCGCATCGGTCAATATATAACTGCGTTTTTTGTTATTGTGACTATGATACTAGTTTTTAATATCAGTTTTCCATTCAACACACAGTTGCGTGACTAAGTCACTCCTCCCATAGCGTGTGTCTCTCCCCGCGGCTCCCACTATAGTGGTGCCTCCATGCAGGAGTGAACTACAGACCCTCTCCACTCTAGTTGGCCCTCCCTCGATTGTTGCCATATAACGCTGCTCCTCCATACAATTACACCTCCATATAAACACTACTCCTCCATAAGCACTGCTCCATATGCTATCATATAAGCATTGCTCCTCCTTATACATACGCTCCCTTCCCATGTAACCCTACCCCATATAATAACTCTGTCCTAAAATATAAAATTGCATTTTTTACACCATAAGTGCAATTTTAGCCACTAGAATTGCATTTTTTTGCCACCAAAAGTGTTTTTTTACAATACACAGGTTTTACAATGCATTCACTGATATCTATTGTGGGAGTGGTTCTCACTGGGAAGGAGAAATCTCCAGAATGGTTGTGGAAAATCAAACACACTCTCATTTTTAATGAGTTGTGGAAAGGAGAGTGTGTTGGAGACAGAGACAAAGAGCCAAAACAGCCTACCTCAGACAAGGAATTCACCATTTGGGAAAATAAGAACAGCAAATCTTATGCATTGATTGTAGCATCAGTAAATGAAGAGGTGAGTCACCATATTTCGCCATTTTCAAATGCTTTCGAAGCCTTACAAAAACTGAAGGAACTCTATGACTCACACTTTGCGCTTGAAGTTGTTCAACTCGTGATTAAATTGTTCACCCTTGAATTACATCAGAAATAAAATCTATTATGAATAATATTAAAGTCACTAATGTTGAACTGGACATTCCTCTAATAGCTTTTCTCAAGGCTCTTTATCCCACTTATTCAAATTACCTTGAGTCATTGCAAGCAAATGGAAACCTCAAAGATATTACCTTTGACTCCCTTGTGAAAAAATTAGCTAAAAGAGAGAAAGATTTTGGGATGAAGACAGCTCATAAGTCTTCTGAAGAGGCTGTGTGTCTTGCAAATAGAGAGAAGAATCTTGCTCAAGATTCTTCCAGAGGAAGAGGTTGTCGAAGAGGAAGAGGAATAAATTTCAGAGGCAGGGGGGGCAGACACTCTCAAGGAGAAAGGTCAGATTTGCATTGCATATGATGCAAAAGAGATGGATCACATGATGCATCCACATGCAAGTTTCCTTGGGACAAAATTGAGCAGGAAAGAAACCAAGCCAAAGGTAAAACTAATGACAAAGATAAAGGTAAAGCACCTGAATCTACTCACTATGTTGTGGCACACTGTAATATTGGAGTAAATGAAGACTTATTTAATGCTTCACTTATCTCTTGGAAAAATGATTGGTTGCTTGATTCAAGAGAAACTTGCCACATGACTTTTAGAAGAGAATTTTTTGAATAATTTACTGACAATGTTTATGGAGCAGTATACTTTTCAGAAAAATCAAAGCTCAAGCCATTAGGGCTTGGCACAATCAGGCTTAAATTGTCTGGTCTTCCAAACTTTCTTCTACATCATGTTTTAAATCTCCCACAACTGAGGAGAAACTTGTTGTCCTTGGTTCACATCCGCCAGCAAGGACACTCCATTCATATGTTTGATGGCAAGATTGAGGTGAGAAAAGCATCAAATCACTCACTTGTCATGACGGGGATAGAAGAAGAAAGGCTTCTCAAGTTGCAGGGTACCTCTACTCATGCACAAAATTTCTCATACATTTCTCATTATGAAGAAGGTACATTTCCATCAAGTTTATTATGGCATGTTAGATTTGGACACTTGAACTATGACAACCTCTGCTTGTTGAAGAAAAATGGTGTTACTGGTTTTCCTACAATTCCTAGGAAACTTAAGCAATGTGATGTTTGCATTCTAGGAAAGCATAGCAAACAGTCTGTTCATGATTCACATTCCAGAGCACATAGAAAACTTGAACTCATTCATTCAGATTTATGTGGTCCAATGCATGTTCCTTCTACAAATGGAAATAAATATATGATGACATTTATTGCTGACTACACCAGAATGTGTTGGGTTTATTTATTGAAGAACAAATATGATACTTTTCAAACATTCAAGAACTTTCATACATGGATTGAAAATGATGCACAATCTCATATTGGCTCTATTCTCACTGATAATGGAAAAGAATAACTTCAAATGAATTTGAAAACTATCTTTGCCAACATGGGATCAAACATCAAACAATTGTGCCTTATAATCCGCAACAGAATGGAGTAGTTGAAATGAATAGGACACTCTTAAATATGGTGCGCTCCGTGATGTTTTTCAAGAATGTATATATTATGTTTTGGGTTGCTGTAGTTCCATGTGTTGTATATGTAAAGAATAGATGTCCATCTAATTCTATTAGAAACAAGACTCCTTATGAAATGTGGTATGGTCACATTCCTTCAGTAAAGCATCTCAGGGTCTTTGGTTCCACATGTTATGCCTTGATACCAAAGGTACATAGAAACAAACTTGGTGCAAGGAGTTGTAAGTGTATTTTCCTAGAGTATTCAAACACCTCCAAAGCATACCGTCTCTATGATGAAGTCAATAAAAATTTTGTTGTATCTAGAGATGTAGTCTTTCTTGAATCATCCAAAACTGACAATGTTGTTGAGCAGAAACTCGATCGCTTGGATAGACTCACAAATGCAAAAACATTTCAAGAATTTGATAATAAGATTCCACATCTTGAAGGGGGGATTCCTATACTAGATCAACCTGTGGAATATTCTTCTGAAGCACTCTCTCCCCTACATGAAACTCCAAAACCGAATAATACTTTGAGTGATGTGATTGACAGAATTGGGAGACTCAATCTTGATTCAGTCCCAACTTAATCAACGAAGAAGCCTGGACCATCTTAGAAAGAGCCCCAAAAGTGGCTGGCAGAGACACTTGAAAGTGTTCATCCTGATGAGGTTGGAAGGACAGGAACTAGAAATTCAACCCGACAAAATGGAGGTGATGTAGATGACTCTGATTCACCTATTGATATGGATGTTTCTTATCATTGTGAATTGAATTTGTCTACAGATTTTGAACCAACTTCCTTCAAAGAAGTTGCTTCTCATGATGAATGGAAAGAAGCAATGCAAAAGGAGTATGATGCCTTGATAAAGAATGGCACTTGGAAGCTAGTTGATCCTCCATTGGGAACCAAACAGATTGGCTACAAGTGGGTCTACAAGAACAAGTATAAAGTTGATGGCTCACTTGACAAGCACAAATTCAGGCTTGTGGCAAAATGTTTTACATAGAAGGAAGGGGTCGATTATGAAGAGACATTTGCCCCCGCAGTAAAATAAAATGGGCTACCATCCGAACACTCTTTTCCCTAGAAACTCATAACAGTTGGAAAGTCCATCAAATGGATGTAAAACCTTCTTTCTTGAATGGAGATCTGAAAAAGAATGGTTTTATGTCCCAACCTAAAGGATTTGTTTTGAAAGGACATGAACATAAAGTATGCAAACTTGTGAAATCCTTGTATGGCCTCAAACAAGCACCGCGAGCCTGGTATGAAAAACTAACTGAGCATTTTATGAAACTCAATTTCAAACATTATGATCTTGATGATGCAAATTTGTTTTTCAAGAAAATTGGAAAAATAGTTGTATATCTTGTGGTATATGTAGATGATAGTTTGATGGCAGGGAACAATGAGAGCTACATTGCATCCATAAGGAAGGAATTGAGGAAAGGTTTTGAAATGACTGATTTGGGCTATGTTCATTACTATCTTGGTATTGAAGTAACTCAACATCCGAAGTCCATATTCCTTTCTCAAAAGAATTACATTGGAGATATGTTGAACAAGTTTGGCATGGCCAAATGCAATCTCTGACTACTCTAATGGAACAAAACTTAAAGCTCACATCCATTGAAGGAAAAGAATTTGAGGATGCAACAAAGTATAGACAGCTTGTAGGAAGTCTCAAATACCTAACTAATACCTGACTACCACCAGAACAGACATTTCGTTTGTTGTTGGAATCCTCTCCATGTTTATGAAAAATACATGTGAGTGACATTGGCCCGCTGCAAAAATAGTTCTAAAGTACTTGAAGCGAACTCAAAATTTTGGACTCAAGTATACACAGGTGGGCGGCTTCAGTTTGATTGGATACTCTGATTCAGACTTCGATAGAGACAAATAAACAGGGGTATCTACTTCGGGTTATGCTATGAGTCTTAGATCAGGAGTTGTCTCCTAGAGATCACGCAAACAATCAATTCCAGCATATTCCACAATAGAGGCAGAATATGTGGCAGCAACTAAGGCAACAAAAAAAATTGTGTGGCTCAGGAAAATTCTTGAAGGTTTGTAGGTAAAACAAGTACATTCGACTCCACTCATGATTGATAATACCTCGGTAATAAATCTGGCCAAGAACCCAAAGTTCCATGATCGAACAAAGCACATCAATACAAAATATCATCTGATTCAACAGCATGTTGAGGCCAAAACAATCCATCTTCATCATTGCTCCACTAATGAGAAGATTACATACATCTTCACCAAAGCTCTTGGAAGAGAAAAGCTTGAAAGATTCAGAACGATGCTTGGACTCACCAACATCCCTTCAGATTAACAGGGAGAATTTTAACACCTAATCAGAGGGATTGGGGGAACAACTGTAAATAGTGTAAATAAATAATAGAGAAAATGGAGAGTCATCGGGAGATGAAACTCAACAGTCACTCCCTCTTGTAATAATGAACAGCCACAATGAATAATACAATCTCATTTTGAGGAGTTACCTCCTTGCCTGACAAGTGTTAATGTGTTTATCATGTAACCATAGTTCCTGACCTAATTCTTGTTCCTTGTATTTCATCCTTAACTTAATTTTCTAACAATTACGGAATGTTCATGTATGTTATAATTGTTGTGAGTGATGAAATTATATAATGAGAATATGTGTACATAATTGATTATTTCACTATAATGTGTTGCACTATAGACTAGGTGTAATGGTCGATGTTACTAGTACACACATGAGATATGTATGTGCCAATTATTCATACAAAACCTCAAGTGTGTATGGTAGTATTGTTATGATATATTATGCTAATTGAATGATGAATTAATGTCGATAAATCTTATTGGATTCATTTGTTAATTAGATGTTAGTTGATTCTTATGTTACATTAATTATTAATCAATGTGGTTCACTCTTAAGTGGATATTTACGTTAAAATAATATTAAATTAATTGTAAGGTCAAATTGGTTCTTTTGTGATTAATTATATTCTTAAGCGGATTTGATTGTCATGGGACCCCAAATATTTTGTTGAACATTAAATGGAAATTTGGTAGAGCCTTTATGTGGGACCGAGATATTTTATATGGGGTTTTAAATCAAAATAAAATTTAGGTGGGGCATTGATGTGAGGCGGGGGGGGGGTATTGGAGGGGAGAATGATAAATGGAGGAAGGGTGGGGAGTTGCAAGTTTGGTTTGTTTTTGGAGGCTTTTGGAAATTGGGGATTCATTTTGGGATTAAAAGAGTTTTTTGAAATCGAAGTGTGATTGGAAACCTTGATATTTTTCACAAACACATTATGAGTGTTATAGCTCTGATACCACTTGTTATGCTTTTAACCTGCAAAAGATACCCAAATACAGAATATGCGAAGAAAAATACCCAGAACATAGAATAGTGAGAGTCAACAGCAAATATTTTATTATTTAGAAAGCAATGTTCACTGGCCTCTTCGAGGGGGAAACCTCCAATAGAGCAAAGCTCGATTCAAAAATAAGACACGATGCTCCTCGCAGGGAGTCTCTATCCTTTATATAAGGCTCATACATGTAATACCATGGATCAATACCATGGGTTTTATTAATACCATCTATCTAATAATAGGCCCATTTGCAACTAATTGTGGTCCCGTCATTAATAGCGGGTTAACCACTTACAATTATGGGCTTTATTGACTCTTTATTATGACATGATCCCACTACATAAATAAGGGGGTTAGGGTAGGACCCTAACATGCCCTCCCCCTTAAGAATAGCCTTGTCCTCAAGGCTGAAGCTGCGGAAACTGCTAAAGAATGGCAATCGATTCCCAAGTTGCATCTTCTGGAGAGGTGTCTTTCCACTTGACGAGGACTTCCTTAATCACTCAGCCACGCAGGGACCGTTCTCGTGTGTCCAGGACCTGTTCAGGTTGGAGCCAGATTGACCCTTCCTCGTCCAATTCAGGTAGACTGGTTTGAATTCTGCAATTTTTCCCAATCACTTTCTTGAGGCATGAGACATGGAAAACTAGATGGATTTTTGCCGTAGGCGGCAAAGCCAACTTGTATGCTACTTCTCCAATGCGCTGAAGTACTTGATATGGTCCGTAGAATTTTGGAGATAGTTTTTGACAACCCTTGTCTTTGAGTGATGTTTGCTTATAGGGTTGTAGCCTCAAAAATACCTGATCCCCTTTCTGAAATTGGCGCTCTGAGCGATGCTGGTCTACCTGTTGCTTCATGCGGTTTTGAGCTTGATGAAGATTCTCTCTAAGATGGGCGAGCATGGTTGAACGACTTTGTAGGAGTTGATCCACTGCTTGTACCTTTGAGCATCCCTTGATATAAGAAGTAGGGGAAGGAGGGAGTTGACCATATACTGCTTC
>APFE031649668.1:187013-254352 GCA_000404065.3 Pinus taeda | reverse complement strand
AAAAAAAAATTGCTAAGAAATGGAGATCCCACCGGCCCTGGAAAGTGCTCTGATACCACTTGTTATGCTTTTAACCTACAAAAGATACCCAAATACAAAATATGCGAAGAAAAATACCCAGAACATAGAATAGTGAGAGTCAACAGCAAATATTTTATTATTCAGAAAGCAATGTTCACTGGCCTCTTCGAGGGGGCAACCTCCAATAGAGCAGAGCTTGATTCAAAAATAAGACACGATGCTCCTCGCAAGGAGTCTCTATCCTTTATATATGACTCATACATGTAATACCATGGATCAATACCACTGGTTTTATTAATACCATCTATCTAATACTAGGCCCATTTGCAACTAACTGTGGTCCCGTCATTAATATAGGGTTAAACACTTACAATTATTAATATGGGCTTTATTGACTCTTTATTATGACGTGATCCCACTACATAAATAAGGGGGTTAGGGTGGGACCCTAACAATGAGCAAGGTTGTTCCTAGCTGATTGGGTGGTAAATCTAGTTAGGAAGCTTCGAGGATAGACAAGGAAGGGAGGCAACTTTAGAGGACTAATTTAATTAGATTTAAAGATATTTCTCATTAGTTTTTTGTTCATTCATGTAAAATTGATTTACACTTATGAGTCTTTGCTTATTAAACTTTCTTATTGAAACTACTTATACATGTTGCTTGATTTTATATATATCGTCTTAATGGCGGAAGGGCTTGGAAGAAACATCAAAGAAGCTCTTCACTCCCCGCAGCTAAGAGGCCTCTCCTTTCCCAACACCCATGCTTTTACCCACCAACAATTTGTGGATGATAACATGTTGTTTGGCCATCCTTCAGTTCAGGAAGCTCTCAAATTAAAATCCCTTCTGACTAAGTTCTCGGATGCCTCTAGTGCTAGCATTAATAAGACTAAATCCTAAATTTTTTTCTTTCATACCCCTGCTATCACTCAAACTTCAATAGCTCATATCCTTGGATTTTCAATAGCCACTCTTCCCTCTAAATATCTGGGGGACCCCATGACTGATACTGCTTTAAAGCACTCATCTTGGCAACTACTCTTGGAAAAATTGGAAGCTCGTCTCTCCTCCTGGACTTACAGAGAACTTAATATGGTCAATCATCTAGTCTTAATCAAAGTTGTCCTGTAATCCATGCCTCTTTATATTTTTTCAGTTCTGGCAGCACCAAAATGGGTACTCAAGGAAATCAAACATCTTCAGAGAACCTTTATGTGGGGAAATTCGGGACAAAATTGAAAATGGGCACTAGTGAAATGGGCCACAGTGTGCCTTCCAAAAATCTCAGGAGGTGTTGGGCTTCCTGATCCTCAACATAGTAATGTTGTCATGGGAGCATGCATTTAGTGGAAATGGATCTCGACACTGCATACTCCCTGGGCTATCCTCTGGATAGCAAAATATGCCAACAACTGACTAGTAGATGATCTAATCCGACTCACAGAAGTAGGCTCAGGATCCTTAATCTGGAACGCAGCTAAACAACACAAGGACTTAATCCAATAGCACAGATTCTGGGAAGTTAGGGATGGTAATAATGCAAGGTTTTGGGAAGACTCTTGGCAGCAAAGACCCAAACTGAGGGACCTAATCAAACCCCACCAAATACCAGATTGGGAAGAGCAAATGATGGACAAATTCAGCCAGCACTAGATTCCCACTCTCACACAAGGATACAGACAATGGATAAGCTCAGACCACATCATTAGGCAAGGCATAGAGTCCATTCAGAAGGATTTGGTGGCAAAACTTTTTAATAAGAAATTATGCTATTCCGATAAGAAGGATATAATAAGATGGGGTTACGAGGCAAGAGGTACCTTCACTACACATGAGGCATACAATATAATTATAAGGAATCACACAATCAAGGATCCACTTTGGAACAAAGTTTGGGCTCCCAACATCTGGCCAAAAGTATCCACTTTCCTCTGGTTGCTATGTCAAAATAAAATCCTCACTTGGGACAATCTATGGAAAAGAAGCTTTCATGGGCCCTCCATTTGTCCCAACTGTAAACAAGAGGAAGAAACCACTGTGCATCTAATGAACTCATGTCCATAGGCAAATAGACTCTAGGAAAAAGCAAGCTTCAGATGCCAAATAGAAGGACGAATTAAAGAGGATATCATCAACACTGTACACAACCGGGCAATCAATCCATATAAGAGAAAACTATTAAACTCTCTATGGAAACTTATCCCGGGCCTTCTCATGTGTACAATATGGAAAGAAAGGAATCATCGCATTTTCAAGGACCAATCCTCACCTTTAGAAGTCCTATAGAACAACGTTTGCCAAAACCTTCAGGAAACCTTAATGCTCCAAACCTGGTATGAAGAAGGCTTTCCTTCCATTCCACAGGAACAAAATATATGGGCAAACTGGAATTTTCAGTGGAACCAGGCACAAGAAAATCAAGGTAAACCCTCTTCACAAAGCAAGATACCAGACAAATGGCTTCCTCCACCCCAACATATGATACAACTTAACTTCGATGGAGCCTCCAAAGGCAATCCGGGCAAAGCAGGATATGGAGGAGTATTCATGGATCATAAAGGCATACCTCCTCTAACCTTCATAGGCTCAATTGTTTGGGATACGAATAACTCGGCTGAATTAGAAGGGTTATGGCAAGGGCTTCTCCTAGCCCACTTCATGGTTTCTTCCCACTTTTAATTGAAGGTGATTCTCAAATTCTCATTAACATGGTTAATCAGATTCTTCAGGGAACACCGTCATACAAAGTGGTCAGCAGCTGGAGATTGGTGGAAAGATTAGATCTCATCGAACAATGACTCTCCACCCACATAGTAGTCACCTTCAAACACATCCACAAGGATGGAAACAAAGTGGCCGATTTTTTAGCTAACATGGGAGTGGATAGTGGGAGGACTCTGCATGTAGGCTCGCTCAACATTATTGCCATTGTACCCCAACTACAGGAATGCAATAATTTGTTGCAGAGTGAATTGGTACAGGGTGAAGAAGCACACCCATATGTGGGTGATAACCATGCCATTAATGGCAATTAGACAGACGGGCGGCGGGAGGACTGGCCACATGGCCGTCTACATTCCCTCCCAAGCTAGCCTGAAAGCAATTCATGGCACCTTGAAGGTGACATTAATTGGGTGCTCCAGTCAATATTTCTCCATCCAATTCATGGCAATGGCCTCCACAGACCAAACGTTGTTATTCCTCCTCTGCTCCATAGCATTTTCCCTCCTCAGGCTGCGGAGCCCTATTCTCGCACAGTCATAGGAAGCTGCTACTGGCTGCTCAGCTGTGTGGACCTTGGTAATGGGTATCATTTCTCTCACACCAGGCTCTACAATCTGAACCCAGCTCATACTTCCTCCGCTCGTTCTCTGCTTAACCATTCCGCCAATTCCCCCACTGGTAGCTCTGCATCGAACACTGCCATGGCTCGCATCCGCCACCGAATGTGTAGTAGACAAGGGGGCAGTCGTGGGGGAGGCATTCGTCCTCCTGCTACGCCTAGCCCAGATTCTATCTCCCCGTCCTCTTCTCTTGACATTTCAAATCCTCATAGCTCCTTCGTTGGCCGGTATCTTGATACCCGCAGTGGCAGAGGACAAGCTCTGCTCCAAGGTGTCGGCAGGAGGGACTCAACAGTTCATACGGCCAATTTTCCTCTTCCCCCTCACCCCGCTCTCCACACAACTCAATTTCATTTCCACAGCACCCTGTACAGGCCCATTATCACCGCCACAGTCACCATCACCTTCTCTAAGGAAAACAACCTGCAAGAAGCTCCGCCAGAGAACAATGGTGAGTGGCAGAGGGCCGCTCAAAGGAACAGGAGCGCCAGCGACCCAGGCAAGCAGCAACTGGTCGAGAATGTTGCCACCCCGAATGGAAAGGAGATGTTTGGCAGTCAGCAGGCTGCTGAAGGCAGAGCTGGAGACACGCAGGCACTAGGAGGCAAAGCAAGAGACACGTCCGGCTTGCATGTAGCAGAAGGCAGCTCCGCTGGCACCCAACCAACTCGTGGAATTCAAAGCGGCATGTCAGCAAAGGAGGAGGAGTGGTACAAGTGTGTGTGCCTTATCGAGGAAGAGCCTGCCCCAGACGACCTTCAAGATTGACACTTGGCAGCCAGGTGTCACCCTTTTTCCAACTGGCATGTTCTTTTGCTGACTGGATGGTTTCCGTTATGATTTTTTATGTTAAAACTTTCCTCCTGGTTATTTTCTGCATTGTTTGGTATTTTTGGTTAAAATTGGTAACCCCTGGCAACCCCTGTGTGGGTTTTTTCTACGTTCATAAACTGGTTTCCCCATCAATGGGGTAGTCGAGCCTAGACTGATATTTTTTTTTTGGACAAATGATGTTCTGCACTGCTGAGGCCAGAGCCTCGCTGTACTTATATTTTATTTCATATTAATAGAATAGTTTTACTTAGAAAAAAAAAAAAGTTTTGATATATACACTATTGTAAAAACAAAGAAAAAAATATTATACAATATACATATAGATGGAAATGATAGGCTATAATGCATTATGGAAAATCATATTTTCCCAATTTCCCCCTTGTTATATTCAATAAAATTTTATTATAGTATTGAGGCCCTAGGTAAGGGGCCTCACACACGATATTAAAGCACTGAAAAATCATCTAGTTCAAAATCTTAGTTCTAAAACCCACAAGCACACTTGTATATTTGTCATAAAGCAACCAAATAATTTTCTCCAACCCTTGTGTAGAAGAGGTTTACACTTTGGAATTTAAGTTGCATGTGGTATGATAGGTAGAAATTTTTTAGCCGTGAATCCTACCTAAAATCCCAAAAAAAAAGACCCAGAAGTAGGGGCAATCCATAACTAGAAACAACCCAAAAATCCTAAAAGTGCCTAGAGAAAAACACAAAAAATATGGAGAATATATAAGTGCATCAGAAGAATAGTCATGTTGTCATGTTTCAACTTTTTATACAAAGCTTCTTTTTCCATATTCCATCCGTTATACACATATAATAAATCCTTTCGTGCAAGAGGATTTAGTAAAAAAATATATGATTGATTTGCAATTATTAATAGTGTGCTTAGCTTAATGAGTGAATGAAAATATTGTATTGAAGAATTAGATGGAAGAAAATAAAGAGACAAAAAGGACATAGGTTGTTGACTGAGTTCACCCAGTGTGAGATACATCTATGGGTCAACTTCCAAAGTAACCACTCTATTAAGTGATGCAAAAAATGAAGTTTACATTTTCCCAGTATCTAAACTATAACAACATTCATCCCGAACTCTTTTAAAAAAGTTAATGGTATCTTGAAAACCGTAATCTTTCTCTCGAATTTCCAAAAACAAGGAAAAAATCCCACATTTCCTTAATTACACATAATAAACACTACTTAAAAATAAAAATATCTACCAATCCTCTCACATTTGCACTCTGTGGTGCACTATATGTAAGAGGTCTCATGGTCACGCCAACGCACTAGTGGGATTTTTCAACATTATAAATATTTACAACATACCTATGTATTATGTTGGCTCCCAAACAAGGCATATTCATTGGCATAATGGTTTAAAATATCGAATGTTTTCGAGGAGATCACAAGTTAAACCTTATGGACCTTCCATCCGACCTATAAATAATACTAAACTTTATATTTTGTGTGTATTGGTTCAACAACCAATAGAAGCCATTGGCATAGTAGTTTTATGGCTTAAATGGCCATCGGAGTTTGTGGGATCAATCCCTAACAATGCCATTTTTAAACAATGGTGGTTTTGATAAACATTAAATAACATCTCTTTCCAATCCACAGTAATATTCATTGGTTGGAGTGATGGTATTCAATTGGATTTGCTTTGAGAAGGTTAGGGGTTCAATTCCCTACCTAATCATTCCATCAATGATAGACCATTTTGGCCCAACTTGAACTACCACGTGGGAGTCAATTATTGGGATACATGCCAACCACATGGTCTACCCAGTCACCAACAACATTAACACCACCTCAGTACCATGTCAACCCATTTATATGGTCAAACATGTAACATGTCATGTCTTGGTGTTGTCACATATGGGCCACACCAACATTTGTACTACCACATCAACATCCAAGTTAGCACTCATACTATCCAGTCAACCTACTATATCACTCTCACATCAACATCTATAATGCCTAGTCATCTTTTGTACTACCACATGTACTCCTATGGTGCTACCAGATTACCTTCCATACTACCTTAAGAAACTAACAATTACAATCCACTTTGAGGGGAAACCTCCTTTTATAGTAAATACAATGAACAAGACAATAGTTTATAATCCTAAGGGTAGGTATCCTTAGTATATATTAGGAGACAAGGGATGAAACTGCAATAAAATGGGACCATGATGGGGCATTAGCCTACATAAAAACATAATAATAGAAATGTAATCACTCAATATCTAGGGTTTAGTAACGGGTTTTGGGTTAACATGGGGCTTATATAGGGCTTAACATGCCCCTCCCCTTCAAATAAGTGTTGTCCTCAACACTTCACTATCTATGGGTGTTTCTACATGAAAAAATCATCTTCCCATATTGCTTCTTCAATTGAGGTACTCATTAGTTTCTTGATTTCTCAACTTCTTAGCCATAGTTTCCAAAATTGTTTTTGTTTCTAGTATTATTTTCCCTTATTCATTAATCTCTAGTAGAATAGTTTGGACTAGGATGTTATCATCGATTACATTTTTTAAACAAGAAACGTGGAAGACTGGATGTACACATGAAAATGGAGGCAACTCCAATTTGTAATCCATATTTTCAATCCCCTGCAACACCTTATAGGAGCCATTAGGGGAATTTCGAGGTCTAAAATGGGTCTCCTAAGGAAAATAGTAAAATAATAGTTAAAATAATAAAATAAGACTTATGATTTTTTAAAGAAAAAAAGGGAAATTACTTGTTCTAATGTATTTTTGGATTATCTCCTTGTAGATTCACTGAAATGTCAAAAGTTGACACCTATTAGATGTGAAATTAAATTCCACATCCAATAAGTACCCGCTTCATACTTTTTTTCGATGTGGATGTACTCAAAAGTATGTAGAGTGAGTGCTCGTTGGATGTGGAATTTAATTCCACATCTAATGGGTGTCTACTCTTGACATTTGAGTTAACATGCAAGGAGATAAGCCAAAAATATAAATAAAAGAATAGTTTTCTTTTTTTCCCTCCAAAATATTTTCCCCTAGGGATGGCATCATTATCTTGAATCATATTGGTTCTTTTAAAGTTGATTTTGTTAGCACATTTTTTGTTTTGGACCCCATTTTTTACCTCAAAATTCTCCCAATGCATAATACCTTGGAGCTAGTTTATTGTCCTTATTTTGTTGCTTGAGGGACATCTAATTATATTCTTGTAGTCTCACAAATACCCAATCCCCCCACTTCGAATTCCCTTGCATTGTGATGTTGATATGCTTGTTGTTTCATCCTATTTTGTGCCATAACCAAGTTGTCCTTCAATAGTTTGAGAACTTCTTATCGGTGTTGGATGTGGTCCTCTACTACTTGATCCATAATAGTTCCTTTAAAAGGTGATGTGATGGATGGAGGATGATATCAATAAAGTTCCATAAATGAAGACATTTTTTTATAAAGTATGGAAGGATGTGTTGTTCCACCATTCTGCCAAGGGAAACCATTTGGCCCATTGTATTTATTCATCGTATGCAAAGCAACATAGATATCCTTCCAAACATTTATTCAAAATCTCATTTTTCCCATAAGATTGAGGATAGTAAGATGAGTTGTGAGCCAATTGAGTACCCAAACAAGAAAATAATTCAGTCTAAAAATTTCTAGTGAAAATTAGATTTGTCACTTGCAATAATCTTTGGTATTCCATGTATCTTTTGAATTGTTTCCATGAATTGTTCTGCCACATTACTTGTTTTAAAAGGATGAGAAAGAGAGCAAAAGTGGGCATACTTTTCATTCTATCTACCACTACCATAATGGCACTCTTTCCTTCAGATTTGGATAAACCTATAATAAAATTCATTGAAACTTCTTCCCATTGGTAAATAGATATGGTTAATTGTCAAAGGAGCCCTAGGGTATTGATATTCTCTTCTTTATTTCGCTGGCACGCCATGCATTCTACCACAGATTCTTTCACATTTGCTTTAAGACCTTCCCAAGAAAATGATTTCTTAATTCTATAATATGTCTTCAAGAATCTTGAATGTGTTGATGTTTCAAAATGTGTCTCTTTGGACACCAAAACCTTGAACTTCTTAGCAGCTGGCGATGTTAATTTTTACACTACTTTATGTTATTTAAATTACTTTAGCCCAATTCAATTCTACAATTAGCAATCTTTCAACAATAATTAATATTTCGAATCATCAACAATAATTGAAGATAGAAAAATAAATGCAATGACAATAAGAGACAATCAACACATCAACAAAATAGACCAAATTTGTTCAACAACCTGGGAAGAAACCCCAAAGGGAGAAAACCCTTTCAATGCTATATATAAAATACACCCTAGAGATTCCTCATAACCACAGAGATTCCTCATAAATGATTTATATAAAATTGGGAGTGGCTCCTTTTGAGAGCGTCATGGAAGGGAGCGAGAAGGGGAAAGGGCGTCGAGGAATATGATTGAAGGGATCAGAGGTATAAGTGTGTACCTATAACATTACAGAACAAACGTTAATCTTTTTTTCGTTTTTGTAGGTATTCCATTCCAATATGCACCCGGAAATTGGTGAACAGGTCAATAATCAAGGACCCCAGCCTTTATAAAGTTCAAAAAACAAGATAGCAGGGTTAGTATGTTTAGTATTGTGGACTAGAAAGATTCTACGGTGATCTAAGGGGGTACGCAGGAGGAGAAGGAAGTCTACGGTTAGTTTCTTATTCTGGTGTGATCATACCCTATACCATTTCTTTTATTGTCCAGATATCCATCACTTATCGGTAGAATGAGCAGAACTGTGAGCTGATAATTATGACAGAGCTGCAAGCTATCAAAGTTTCGGCTGCGGGACCAAATTTTCAACGATAAAAACAATAAAAGTGAGGTTATAAGGGATGGATTCATAGATTGGTTTCTAGGGATGCATAGATGCGACACTACTGCAATTTTATTATCCCATTTAGACTTCATCAATAAAGGGATCCTCAACCATTCCAGCTAAGATGATGGATGACGCGTGTAGGTAAAGGGAGTCTGAACATTATCTTTTTTACATTTATTTTCTTTCACGCCATCCTTCGAAGTGGTGATTTCCCGGGGTTATAGGATATTTCGGTCTCTGGTTTTCTCATATCAGTTACAGGTAGTCGTAGGACGGGTGGAGGGATCTCTATCAGCAGAGAATTTGAATTTCTGGCTCTCGATATCCCGAGGATTGAGTCGTACATCTCCTTGATTCTAGTACGGGGGTCGTTGTACTTGTAGGTTGGTCTCATATACTCCCTTGGGTATCGGCAGTTGGGTGTTGCCGTGACTGTGACTACGAGGAAGCTTCGTGCCTGTGTGATCGTCTCTGTATGGTCGGAAGTTGTTGACTGGATATTGGTAGGGTCCTCCATTTACTAAGGTTGAACTTCTTGGAAGTTGCAGATCTTGTTATTCACATTTTTGATAATTTGGGTGTGAGCCATTGTCCTTGTTTTACATAGTAATCTATGGGTTCCAGTTTGAATTTAAATGAAATGAAACGAAATTTTAATGTTCACTTGACTAGATATAGTCTATGGGACCACTAGCTTTTTTGTTTTTTGCCTTTTGCAAATCAATTCTCTCATTTTTCAAATTAATGACGCGCTGACCCAACCTTCTAACAGTGTCCTCACCGAAAAGACACTTCCAAGGACATATGTTATCATACTGTTGTAATTGTCCCTGATGTCTCTGAAAGCATCACATTCCAAAATGAAACAGTGTCCTCATTGAAAAGACACCACCAAGGAACCGATGTTAACATACTATTGTAATTGTCCCTTATGTCTCTGAGAGCATCACATTCCAAAATGAAATGTTTTTCCAATTCCACTGCCCCAGAAGTGAAAAAAGTACACACCCGCTCTTCCCAAACTTCTTTAGGTCTTTTCCACCGATCTATTTCACACCATAGTTGATGTGAGTTAGTTCTTAATTGAGCAATAAGAATCTTTACTCTCCTGAAATGCTAGCTCCAATGTACTCTTTTCGCTGGAGATCACATGTCGGGTTGAATTCTTGAACATAGTATTTCTTCTTTCTACACAACTCTTTTACCCATATATGCTTATGAAACTTCTCCATAACATAACTCCTTAAATCCTTGCTATTTGTGGGACAAGCATTGAGGTAAATATTCCATTTTTGCATCCATTTGTTGTATTGTCTCATCCATGATTTCTTTCTTTCACTCATTCCTTCATTGGAGATAACTTTAGGCCTTCTACCTTCTCCCATTTTCTCAATTCTTTGAAGATACCTTATGAGACGCACCATAGCAATTGCTTCGATGGAAGTTGTTCATGTTTCACTTAGCATTATCTCATAATAAACCAAACTTTTTATTTTAAACTTGCTCATGATCAAGCATTTTCTGGATTTTCTCAATTTGCTTCCATTTTGAGACAGGTATGATGCTAACCCACAATTCGCACCCATATAATATCACTAGACAAACTAGGAGCCCAAAAATCACTTTACTTGTTTTCCAATCCCATAACTTTGCTTCTCTGCATGTGTTTTGAAGAGCATATAATGCTTTCCACCCTCCTAAAATTCTCTTCTTTCTATAGTGATCCCAATTAAGCTTGTTGTTGAAATCAATCCTGAGGTACTTGTATTCATTTACTTCTTCAAGAATGTTTCCTTTAAAGAAGAACGTATGTTGGCTTTTCTTCTTTTTATTTGACAAAATCATAATTTTGGTCTTGCTGGTATTGACTTGCATTCCCATTGCTTTACAAAATTTCTCAAGGGCATAAAGGTGCATCTGCAATCCCTGGGCCAATTTAGAAATCAATATAAGGTCATCAGCATATAAAAGAAGCTTTATCACAAACTCCCCCAATCGAACACCATCCCCACCTTGCATATTTAGCCACTCTTCCAATTTATCAATATATAAACCAAAAAGAGTAGGGGATAAAGGGCAGCCTTTCTTGGCTTCGATGTCACTTCTAAAGCTTTTTGAAATTCCTTCTGAAGTTATAATTTTGACTTTCACCTCTTCATAAACCCTATGGACAACAACTCTATAATGTAAAGGAATTTCAAGTTCTTCCATTCTACTCCACAACTTATTTCTATGGACTGTGTCAAATGCCTTTTTTAAGTAAACAAAGCAGCAAAATACTTCTTCCTTTCCCTCCCAAACCTTTTCAATAATGTGTCTCAATGTGATACCATGATCTACTGTAAAATGTTTCGGCCTAAATCCAGCTTGCCCTTTTGCCCTCTTTTCTTTGACTTCCGACCACTTAATGATTCTATTGTCCACAAATTTGTTGAAGAGCTTTGCAAACAAAGGATTGATCATAATGGTTCTATAGTTGGAAGGATTATTAATGTCTCCACTTTTAAAAGGGGTATTGCTAGAATAATTGTCCAATCTCTTGGGAATCCTTGTCGAATGATGTTGTTGAATATTTCCGTGATGTGCGGTGAAAGAATGTTCATTCCCCACATTAGGTATTCTGCTTGAAGTTCCACCAAGTCCTTTGCCTTTCCTATTTTCAACTTCTTAATCCCTGTCTCTACTTCCTACAATGTGAAATGCTTTTTAGTTGTGTTAATCCTAGGAGGAAGCTCCTCTTCTGATTCTTTCTCATAGAGTTGTCTTTCATAGTCAAATCATTGATTGGTTGTAATATTATTTTCAATTTGCTTCTTCCTTGGTTGAATTTCCTGCCAAAAGCGCTTTGGGTGATTCTTGCCCAGATATATTAACTCTTCTCCCCTTTTTTGCATGAACTCGCCTTTTTTCTTTTTTAAAATCTGCTTATATAACTTTACTTTCATCTTCTCCTCGCTTGCCTTTTTCAAGGTTTTCCTTGCCATTTTTCATTCCTCATCAAACCAATCATTTACAGGAAAACAATTTGATTCAGATTTCCTATTTTTTGCTCTCTTGCACTTCTCAAGTGCACTCTGGATTATATTTGTTAACTCATGACTATTGAGGCTTTGGGAACTACTCTTCCCTTTATGAATTGATCTCTCCAACATTGTTTTGAAGATAGTGCAATTTTCTTGTGTTAGAAGAATTTTGCCCCTTGATATCAATTGTCAAGAACATTGGGTTTTCCTCCTATGGTGTCCTTCTTCTAACCAAGATAACTTTATATACATTGGTTTATGGTATGATTTTAAGTCCCACATATGCTCTCCAATCTTAACTTCATTTATCCTTTCTATAAAGATTTGTGAACAAATAACGTAGTCAACAACACATGCCCCATTGTATGTGTTGCAAGTGAACTTCCTAGACCTTTTCCATTTATCTAGACCATTGCATATAATTACGTTGAAAGCACCACACAACGTGAGCAACTCCTCTCCAAAATGATTGCTAACTTTGTCATCTTTTGAACATATCAACCATAATTGGGGATTATCCTCTTCAATGAGCCAGATAGGATTGTGATCCTCTTTGCAACAAAAAATACTAGCTTGTTGGTTTCTTGTTCTGGCATTGAAATCTCCACTAAAATAACTTATCCCTACTGAGAATATACAACAATATCTTGCTTTAAAGCTACATATGGCTCTTTTCTATCTAGCCCCTTATTTTTGTAAGTTTTTTAGACTTGAGGTGCAAAATAGCATGTTGCAATTCTTATGTGGTTCTCATCCTCTGATATTTTGAACCATAAATATTTTTTATTTATATATTCTTTCACAAACTGTATGTGACAACCTTCTTTTTCTTTCACTAAAACTAGTATTCCTCCATACCCTTTGCCATTTACCTAGCACATTTGGGAGGGTAGTTGGGTAGTGATATAATACAAAGATTTTTTGGACCTTTAATTAAGGTTTTGGTACTAAATCATTACTTCTTAGTGGAGATCTTGTTATTCTATCGAGCTCACAAGTTTTGGTACTAAATCATTACTTCTTAGTGGAGATCTTGTTATTCTATCGAGCTCACAAGTGGTGTAGGCCATTCTTGTGTATTTTACGTGTTTACATATAATTTTTATAGCCTCGAACTCTACATTTTCTTTTCAAAGTGGCATGTGATCTTAGTGGGTGGGATTGCACCTTGCATGGAAAATCCTTATTGTGGTATACATTTTATCTCGGAATTTCCACTGTGTTGTCCTCCCTAATGATTGTGTGGCATTAACTCGGGGTTTCGGCCTGTTGGGTTATGGAAAGCGACAGAGGCCACCTGGTTGTCATGCAGGATTGCATGTCACCGTCACCCAAGGAATTGATTGAGTCCACTATCCGGGTGCAACGGGAAGCTTTAGCGTCTTCATTTATTTGGTTGACGGATTATGAGCGCATTTTTCTGGTCCCTGCATCCTACGATATACAGAACCCTACAAACCTCTCACATCTTCAACCCTTATTGCGCAATAGAACCACTAAATCTAAGAGTAAACCATTGAAGGCGATAACAGGACAGCCACGTTTGGTTTTGAGTGCGGGTGCATATTGGGAGTAGATTGGAAGATTGAGAAATAAAGTGTTGGTGGGTTGGTTGTATCTCCTGAAGATGTTCGGTGAGCAAGTGAAGAAATGGGCTAAGTATAAATGGCTACCATTACTAAAATATAGGTCGAAGGTTAGCCTGCTCTTTAATGAGTGGTTATGTTTCCACTTCCTCGGCTCAGAGGACATAGAGAAGATTTTAAAGGATCCATGGGTGAAGGGTAGAGGTTTTCTATTACTTCGTAGGTGGAAGGCAGGCTTCAATCCTTTCGTCAAAATTCCTCGACGTAATTTGATTTGGTTCAAACTGCCCAGTTTACCCTTGGAGTTGTGGAATGTAGTGGTGGTGGCAGAGATTGTGAACCATTTAGGCAAGTTTTATTTCTGGGATGAAAGTCGTTTTGTCCCGCTTGATAAATGATTGGCTTGGGTGTTGGTGGAAGTCGATTTGGGTAGGGGTCTTGTCGTTGATCTTGTTGTTTGTTGGAGTAGCTTCTCGATCAGGCTAAATATAGACTATTGGGGCTTGCCTTATCAATGTCTGCAATGTCATCGGATGGGCCGTTTGTACTCTTCTTGTCTGATGCTTGGTGTACAGTCTTCGGGGCGCACACAATTTGGGCATCGTGACTCTTCATCCTCCAGCCCACGGGAGAGAGCAGTGCATGGACACGATTACAACAAAGGAAAACTTCTAGGTATTTTGGAATCCTCTCCTGTGATTGTCTGTGATGATACTTTTGTTTCTCTTGATGCTCCTATTTCATCTTCCTTACCTTTGGATAGCTCCCGACCTAAGGGGTTTGGACCCTCGAATCTTGTCAACCTTCTTGTCCCTCCTTTTTTCCATAAGGTCGTTCAGCACATGGTCGATTTTGTATCGGGGTTTGTGGCATTGGATTCCCTTATAATGTTTTGCAACGTCCCCTTGTTACCCTCTCGTCATGCTGGTGAGATCTTGGTGAGAGTGGGATCGATTGTGAACCAATTTCTAACCTTGTTCCATCTCGTGTTTCTTTTGGCCCTGGCCGGACTACTCTCGACAGGGTAGCCGACTCTACCCTGTCTCTCTTTCCTAAACGTTAATTATCCGCGTTGTTGGGTTCAACTGAGGATATGGAACCTCTTGTCATTAAGAGATCATTCTTTTCGCCTTTAAAGGATTCTAGGAGTAAGCCAACATTCCAGAATGTAACCCGCCGAAAGAAGCGTCAACCAAGGTATAAAAAGGTTATTGATTGTAGCCTACTGGATCTTACTTGGCCCTTGGGTCAGGATCCTCTGGTTTCTCAGTTCTCCATCAATGCGGCCTATACTATCGTTTTGTTTCCATATCTGATTTTGAAAGCACTCGAGTCCTTAGAGGGGATACACTTGTCTTCAATGTTCCCCCATGATCATAATATCACTGAATATTTGGGAATTAGGAGTTGACCCCAAAATCAGCTCGCTTCGGCCTATTATCAGAGTATATCAGTTGTTTATGATCCTTTTACAAGAAATTATGGTGGAGTCTAACAAAGCATGGGGGGCCATGTTAAAGGTCTGCCCTGACTGTCTTGTATGTGCTACTGATGTGTTTGGTTTATTAGGTGGGTTGCCCTGACTGTCTTGTATGTGCTACTGATGTGTTTGGTTTATTAGGTGGGTTGGGAGTGATGTGGAACCCCCGACACTTTGATCTGAAGGCTTACCGTACATGTGCAGGGATACTTTTAACTTGCTACATGTCAAGGTCGTGTAGTAATATCAGAATTATCAACTCATATGCTCCATACTCTGGTCATAGAAGCTATTGGAACTGTGTGATAAGTTCTGGAATTTTAAGTCTCAGCGCTCTGATAATGGAAGGGGACCTTAATTTTACACTGGGATCGAAGGAAATATGGGAAACAAGGCCAGGGAAGATACCCTATCTACTTTCATCAAAGGGTTGTTGAAGGCCAATGCCTTAATTGATGTTGTTCCGGATACAATGGCACCTACCTCAATGGGCAGTCTATAGGGGAGGATATATCCAAGCAACTAGACATATTTTTAGTTATCCATACTGTATACAACAATATGGTGGAGGTAGAATCTCTCATTATTCCAATAAACATTGGATCATAAGTCGATATTTCTTGGTTGGAAAGGGGTGGAGGCACGCAGGTCTTATCCTTTCAAATTCAACCCACAGTGGCTGCAAATGGATAAATTCAAGTCTCTGATATACCAGGTATGGAATAATCCTATATACCCTCATTCTCGGTCCCTCATGGTTGATATACGTTAGAAATTAAAAAATTTGAATATTGAGACTCTCATATGGATTAAAGGAAAAAATAAGGGAGGAAATGAAACTTTTATTGGAGATAGAAAACAAACTGAGGATCTTGAATGACACTAAGGGTCCTCTCTATTTCTTAGTGTCTTATCGAGACAGGACCAAAAAACTAGAGGGAGAAAGTAACAGTATTTTAAAGGCACATGAAGAAGATATTCGGCATAAAAGTGAGGCCACTTGGATAAGTGCGGGTGACAAAAATACTAAATACTTTCACAGACAGTTTAACTTTAACTTAGGGAAACAACATAATTCTATTTGGAATATCTGAGATTCAGAATGGAATGTCTTCAATACACAATACATTATGGAATAGGCAGCCATTACTCACTTCAAGGGGCACTTTATGAAAAAGAACCATGGGTATGTGCATCAAGCAGAATTTACTGAGTTGGTACCTAATATGATATACCAGGAGGATTGATGGGACCAGCCCAACACTCTACACAATTCCGCACAATAAAGATTTAAATTAACACAGTGTTATGTTAACCATTGATTAAATGATTTAAACAATGATTAAGTTGTGGATTAAATAATTGTGGTTTGTGACTTAACTTTGGATATTTCTGGACTTTGGTAAGGTGGCAATTATGACTGTAGTTATTAACACTATATCGGCGCCTTGGTTTGCGTTCCCTGCTCCTCGGTTCTTGCCAAAACCTTTCCTCCTATTGTTGCTCGGTCATTTCTGCTCTTCGTTTTCTTGGTGCTGAGGATTTGTACTGGTAATTCTTATGATCCCTGTGTATGATGCTACGCTGCAACTAATGTGTGCGCCGGTCAAAGGCTACTCTGCCTGAGAGATTGGCACCTGCATTCACTTGGGTAACTTGTGGTCTTGGTTCTTTGTGCATAGAATGGTAGTTTTGTCGCCTGTGTGAGTATACGTTTATAATTCTCGTGCAGCTGCTTACCTTGTCTTTATTCCATGGTCATTGTTTGTTATGACGTCGTTTCGCTGGTTAAATTCAGTGGTTTTGTGCATGCATCTAGGTTGCAAAGCGGTGGCACTCTTCTGTTTTCGCCTTCACTTCATGTAACTTCGTCCATCCATGATTTACTCTATTCCCTTTGTTGTTCTGTCTCTAAATGAACTCGCTCCTTTGTCTCAGTTGGTACCCAAGATTTGTGGCTCAATGGCCTGTGCTCTGTTTGCGCTGTGAACCCTCTAGGTAAGAAAAAGAATCCCTCTCTACGTATGCACTTATTCACTTCTTTTTCCTTTCATAGTCGACAGCTATGCTCACAATCTTGTCCTGGTTCTCTTGCGGGTTGAGGGTTTGCAAATGGGCGTGCCTGGCGTAGTCACCTCGGCTTTTGCTTGGTAGGCTCTGTCACCGACATCAATTTCGTTCTTAAAGTTAGGGCTTGTAGGTTCTGATGGTTCGGTTTCCTCAATACTTGTTTGTTGATGTCCCTCTGCTGTAGTCAAGCGTCCTGGGTCGATTTAATGCAGTATTTCTTGGGGTTTGCTACTTGTTATCTGTAAATTCATATATAATGGAAGACATCCCAAAACCCTCGTCTAGGGTTCATTGGTCGTTAGGCTTTGTGACTGCTTGTAGGGTTATGTTCGGACACTGTTATGTATTTACAGGCATTTCATTTTATAAATGAAAGAATTTGTAGAGATTTTTTTTGCTTTGAGTTACCTCTGTTCGAAATGTGGTTGCTCGACTGTTATTTCTCTCACTCTGGTTTGGACGCCCTCGAACTGTGCCTAGTTATCTTGATTATGGTTTTTGTCCGTTAATGGCTAGTTCTTGTGCCTGGAGTTCTTGTGCGGTTTCCTTGATTGTTATTAATGATTTTAAAGAGGAAAACGATGGCACTGTGCCTGCACTGTGGTTGTTACTTGTAGTTACTTCAGCGACTAGAAAGCATAGTAGACATACCAGTGTTTGTTCAGGTGGACAGGTTCGAAAATGAGAAAGTATTCTCTGTCTTTTATGACTGTGTGCATATGCTCATTTCACTCGAACTGCTTGCAATTGTTCTTGTTCGTTTCGATCGTGATTTCTCTTAATGGGTTACCAACCCTTGTTTTGGGAATTCGCGTACAGTCCTTGTTGTTTGAGTTTTGTTCCTTTAGAAAAGAAAATAAACAAGATAGTTTGCATGCACCATATCGACTATTCTGGTTGTTCAATGAATAGGAAACAATAAAGAAATATTATGGCTGTTTCAGATGGATTCGAATGAACAAATTATCTGCTCTTTTTATTATGGATACTTGTATGCTAAACCATTTGAATGATTTTCTATCTTACATTTATATCTTATGTCCACAATTATCTAAATTGTGTGTAGTTATTTTTCAGTTGATATTTTATTAGTTACACAACTGTTCATGTATTCGGTTCTGCTTGTACTACAAGATTTTACATTAGACATATTTGTCTTTTTCCTCTAAAATGAAAGAATAGTTATTAAGTTATTGTTTATTAAGGACAAACAAAATAGTGACCCTAATCGACTAAACTGTCCCTAACTAATACTGAGATTAAAAGAAAAACAAAGTCCTACATCCTAGTTTGACAGATTGAACATAAAGAAATCAATTCGCTAATAAAACTTTCCACCTTGGCGGAGACCAACACCCGGTCATGGTGCCCTAGCTGGATGCTCCTGCATCAGGCTCCCAGGGTAAAATGCATCATGACTCCGATCCATGAGCTTCTCGACTGAAGAACCCGCCTACTCTATTTGCCTGGCATCAAGCCACGAATTGTCCTCAATAGGACGGTTCTTCCACTTGACCAGATATTGCAGATACTCCTTCTGCCAAGTTCGTTTGGCCACCCGAGTGTCGGGGATGCTCTCGATCTCGGGAGGCTAAATGTAAGGCATTTGTCTCATCCAAGTTTCACTTCCATCTTGGGTGTCTCGTGTAGGCCGTGTGGTTTTGTCTTCTTCTTTTGGATCAGCAGTGTAGGGAAACATGTCTACTACATTGAAGATGGGCGAAATGCCTATCTCTGGTGGCAGTTGTATCTCATAGGCATTCGCTGAAACTTTCTGGAGAACTTTGCAGGGATCTATCTTCTTGTACTTCAGCTTGTTGTATGCACCTCTAGGGAAGCGTTCCTTGCGCAAATGTGCGAGGACTTCATCTCCCACATTAAACTGCACTTCCCTTCGTTTCAAATCTACTTGCTATTTATATTTTTGGTTGTTGTCCTGCAATTTAATTTTCACCTGCTCATGCAAATCTCTCATTGCGTTAGCGAAATATTCCCCATTTGCACTTCGCCTTTCCTGCTGTCCTAGATCTCGCAACTCATGCACTCCGCGAGGATGCATGTCGTACAAGATCTGAAAAGGACTGCAATCCGTGCTGCAATTGGGCGAGTCATTATAAGAGAACTCTGCCTGGGCAAGTACTCGATCCCACATCCGTGAATTCTCACCAATCAAGCTTCGTAGTAGGTTCCCCAGACTTTTGTTTACCACCTTTGTTTGTCCGTCGATCTACGGGTGATAAGCAGAGCTGTAACTCAACTGCGTATCCATCTTCTTCCACAGGGTGTGCCAAAAATTCCCTGTGAACTTCACGTCCCTGTCAGAAGAATAGATTTAGGCAAACCATGTAGCCTGACAATCTCTGTAAAGAACAAGCGGGCCACGTGAGTGGCATCGCTAGTTTTTCTGCAAGGGATAAAATGTGCCATCTTCGAAAACCGGTCCACTACTACCATCACCGAGTCATAACCCCGATGCGTCCTTGGTAGACCCAAGACAAACACACTTTACATCTAGTCACGAATCGTTGTACATCCCTTCGCATTTTTGGCCAAAAGTAAAAATGGTTGTGTGCTCTAGTGTCTTGACTCTTGTCTATGCCGAAATGTCCAGCTAGACCTCCACTGTGCTTCTCCCGAATAATATCCTCTCTCATCGAGCAGTCAGGAATGCATAGTTTTCCTCCTCTAAACAGCAGTTTCTCCTGCAAGTTATAGTCCAACCGTGGACTATTGTCTCTCACCAAAGGATTCTGGCACACTTCGTAAACCTCCTTAAAGTCTGTGTTAGTCTAATATAAATCTTTCAAGTGCTCAAAACCCAACACTTGTACAATACTCTCCGGCAAGAGTAAGGCCCTCCTACTCAATGCATCTGCCACCTTGTTGGCCTGCTCACTGATGTGTTTCGACACAAAGGTGAAACTCTGCAAATATTCCACCCACTTGGCATGTTTGTGATTCAGCTTGTGTTGTTGCATCACATACTACAGTGCAGAATTATCCGAGAACAAAACAAATTCATTTCCCAGCAAATAGTGTCTCCAATGCTTCAGTGCTTGGACGACAACATAGAATTCCTTGTCGTAGGATGAATATTTCTGCCTGCTTTCATTCAACTTCTCGCTGAAAAATGCAACAGGTTTGTCCTTATGGCTAAGTACAACTCTAATAGCCGTACTGCTAGCATCACAACGAACCTGAAAATTTTAAAATCTAGCAATCTCAGGATTGGTCTTTCTGTGATGTTTTTCTTTAGTAGCTGAAAACTCCTCTCCGCTGCATCAGTACATCAAAAAGGCTAACTGGCCTTTTTGATAGCGTCCAACATAGGTGCGCAAATTTCACTAAAATTTCTTATGAATTTCCGGTAAAAACTTGCCAGCCCATGAAAACTACGTACCTCAAATAAGCTTTTCGGGGATGGCCAATTGACTATCGCTGCAATCTTTTCCGAATCCATCTTCAGCTCATTTTTTGCTATTACGAAGCCCAAATAAACCAACTCTTTTTGCAGAAAAGTACACTTTTTCAGATTTATCAGCAGCTTATTCTACTGCAATTTTTCCAGCACTTCTCAAACATGTCAAAAGTGTTTCTCCCTTGTCTTGCTGAAAATTAATATGTCGTCCAGGTACACTATCACAAACTTCCCGATGTATTCTTTCAGCATTTCATTCATTAACCGCATAAAGGTACTGGGTGCATTGCTCAATCCGAATGGCATAACCAGCGACTCATACAGTCCCTCATTAGTCTTGAAGGTTGTCTTCCACTCATCCCCCTCTCGAATTCGAATCTGATGATACCCACTCTTTAAATCTATCTTAGAAAAATATGATGCCCCACTTAGGCAATCCATCATGTCGTCCATCTGTGGCAGTGGAAATCTGTACCAAATGGTGATCTTGTTGATGGCCCTCAAGTCTATGCACATCCGCCATTCTCCTCCTTTCTTGGGAGCGAGAACTGTTGGAATTGCGCAAGGGCTCAAACTCTCCCTTATCAACCCTTTGTCTAGCAGTTCCTGCACCTGCTTTCTAATCTCCTCATTGTCTTTGGGGCTCATCCAATATGCTGCCTTATTGGGCAAACTTGCTCCGGTATAAAGTCAATATGATGACTTATGCTTCTTTTGGGAGGCAGTTTATCTAGCAAGTCATCCACCACTATATTGGTAAACTCCTGCAACATCTGTTGAATTTCTGTAGGCAAATCTGACACTTCTGTGTGTAGCAGTACCGTCTTTTCTCTTCTTACAATAGCATAGCTCACCTTGTTGTCCTCAACTTGTTTCACAAACTGTTTCTCGCTCATTAACAATACTTTTGTCTCACTTGTCCCTACTGTTTCTTCCTCCTTGATGGGCACAAGCGTGTGCTTGATCCCATCCTTGACAAACTTATAACAGTTTTTCTTCCCATCATGTACCACCTTCCTGTCATACTGCCATGGCCTGCCTAGCAGTATGTGACATACATCCATCGGCATTATGTCAGAAATGACCTTATCCTTATATCTGTCGATATGAAAATCCACTTTGCATTGCTCATCTACTAGCAACTGATGGCATTTTTGTGGCCATGAAACTTTGTAAGGGGTGGGATGTTTCAATCGCTTCAACCCCAACTTTTCCACCATCTCTGTGGCCACCAAGTTATCTGTACTTCCACTGTCAATAATCAGCTTATCAGCACTTACTGTGTGACTTACAAACCATCCGAAACAAAGCTTTCTACTGAGTTTGTTCAGTTGTTTCTTTGGCTGGTTTCAACAACATCTTGTTCAAAACTAGGGCTTCCCCTGTTTCTGGAGCATTCTATGCTTCTTGGGGAGGTGCCTCTGCTTCTTTTAGTTGTGCGACATACGCACCCCTCTGTCCAGCTTGTTCTGCCTCAGCGCATTCAAACGATCTGTGTCCCCACTTGTGACACCTGTAGCATTGATAACCAACTCCTTTGCCTCGGCCATTTCCCCTGCCTTGCTGATATGGCCTACCACCTTTCATGCTTTCACCTCTTTCTGTTGTTATAGAAGCTTTAGAGCTATTGCCTTCTTCATTACTTGCTAGTAGTTCGCCCTCTACCATAAGTCTTTCCTCTTCCTCTACCAGTTCCCTGTCCTCTCCTGGCATTTTGTTTTCTAATAATTCTCTCTTTAGCTTTCATAGCACTCTGATATGCTTCTTCAATGTTTTTCGGGGAAAGAATACTAATTTCATCTAAGATTCTAACCTTAAACCATTTACATACCTGGTTGTTTTCTCTGGGGTTTCCTCTGTATAACCAGCCCTTAAGTTCACTCAATAAAACTCTTCATTGTACTCCCTTACTGTCATCCCTTTCTGCTTCAGATTTTGCACTTGCCTGTGTAGTGCAATCTGGTAATCTTTAGGCAGGAATCTGCCTTTCAACTTGGCCACCATCCTGGACCATTTTTTGATCGGCAACTTGTTCAGTGTCCTCTCTGTTTGGACACTGTCCCACCACAAGGCTACGTGTCCCTTCAAATTTGTCGCAACAAACTTAACTCTACGGTCTTCACTGACCTCTTCACACTCGAAATACTTAGCCAGCTCGCTGATCCAGTCCAACAGAGCCTCTGTGGACAAATTGCCATCATAATTTGGGAGTTCTGTTTTGGGTTTGTTTCTTGCTAATAAGACTGACCTCAACAATCTCATTTCCAATCCTTCTCGATCTGATCCATCTGTTGTCGCTACAACTTCCTCTTCGCTATCATCACCTATCTCTGGATCCCTTCTTCTCCCTGCTTCAACTGCCACCAAACGAGCATCTCCTCTCTCAGTCCTTCCTCTGTTATCCTTCGAACACCTCTTCCACGACCTCGCCTTCCTACCTCCATTTCTCCAGTAAATTCCAAATGCTGCCCTGATACCACTATGATGGGACCAACCCAACACTCTACACAGTTCCGCACAATAAAGATTTAAATTAACACAGTGTTATCTTAACCACTGATTAAATTATTTAAACAATGATTAAGCTGTGGATTAAATAATTGTGGTTTGTGACTTAACTTAAGATATTTTTGGACTTTGGTAAGGTGGCAATTATGACTGTAGTTATTAACACTATACTGGCACCTTGGTTTGTGTTTCCCGCTCCTCGGTTCTTGCCAAAACCTTTCCTCCTATTGTTGCTTGGTCATTTCTGCTCTTCGTTTCTTGGTGCCGAGGGTTTGTTCTAGTAATTCTTATGCTACCTGTGTATGATGCTACGCTGCAACTAATGCGCACACCGGTCAGGGGCTACTCTGCTTGAGAGATTGGCACCTGCATTCACCTAGGTAACTTGTGGTCTTGGCTCTTTGTGCACAGAATGGTAGTTCTATCGCCTGTGTGAGTATACGTTTATAATTCTCGTGCAGCTGCTTACCTTGTCTTTATTCCATGGTCATTATTTGTTATGAGGTCATTTTGCTGGTTAAATTCAATGGTTTTGTGCATGCATCCAGGTTGCAAAGCGATGGCACTCTTCTGTTTTCGCCTTCACTTCAGGTAACTTCATCTGTCCATGATTTACTCTATTCCCTCTGTTGTTCTGTCTCTAAATGAACTCACTCCTTTGTCTTAGTCGGTACCCAAGATTTGTGGCTCAATGGCCTGCGCTCTATCTATGCTATGAACCCTTTAGGTAAGAAAAAGAATCCCTCTCTGCGTATGCACTTATTTGCTTCTTTTTCCTTTCATAGTCGATAGCTATGCTCACAATCTTGTCTTGGTTCTCTTGCAGGTTGAGGGTTTGCAAATGGGTGTGCCTGGCGTAGTCACCTCGGCTTTTGCTTGGTAGGCTCTGTCACCGACATCAATTTCATTCTTAAAGTTAGGGCTTGTAGGTTATGATGGTTCGGTTTCCTCAATACTTCTTTGTTGATGTCCCTCTACTATAGTCAAGCATCCTAGGTCGATTTAATGTAGTCTTTCTTGGGTTTCGCTACTTGTTATCTGCAAATTCATATATAATGGAAGTCATCCCAAAACCCTCGTTTAGGGTTTGTTGGTCATTAGGCTTTGTGACTGCTTGTAGGGTTATGTTTGGACACTGTTATGTATTTACAGGCATTTCATTTTATAATTGAAAGAATTTGTAGAGAATTTTTTTGCTTTGAGTTACCTCTGTTTGAAATGTGGTTGCTCGACTGTTATTTCTCTTGCTCGTGTTTGGACGCCCTCGAACTGTGCCTTGTTATCTGGATTATGGTTTTTGTCCGTTAATGGCCAATTCTTGTGCGGTTTCCTTGACTGTTTTTAATTATTTTAAAGAGGAAAACGATGGCACTGTGCCTGCACTGTGGTTGTTACTCGTAGTTACTTCAATGACTAGAAAGCATAGTAGGCATACCAGTGTTTGTTCAGGTGGACAGGTTCGAAAATGAGAAAGTATTCTCTGTCTTTTATGACTGTGTGCATATGCTCATTTCACTCGCACTGCTTGCAATTGTTCTTGTTCGTTTCGATCGTGATTTCTCTTAATGGGTTACCAACCCTTGTTTTGGGAATTCGCGTACAGTCCTTGTTGTTTGAGTTCTGTTCCTTTAGAAAAGAAAATAAACAAGATAGTTTGCATGCACCATATCGACTATTCTGGTTGTTCAATGAATAGGAAACAATAAAGAAATATTATGGCTGTTACAGATGGATTCGAATGAACAAATTATCTGCTCTTTTTATTATGGATACTTGTATGCTGAACCATTTGAATGATTTTCTATCTTACATTTATATCTTATGTCCACAATTATCTAAATTGTGTGTAGTTATTTTTCAGTTGATATTTTATTAGTTACACAACTGTTCATGTATTCGGTTCTGCTTGTACTACAAGATTTTACATTAGACATATTTGTCTTTTTCCTCTAAAATGAAAGAATAGTTATTAAACTATTTTTTATTAAGGACAAACAAAATAGTGACCCTAACCGACTAAAATGTCCCCAACTAATACTGAGATTAAAAGAAAAACAAATTCCTACATCCTACTTTGGCAAACTGAACATAAAGAAACCAATTTGCTAATAAAACTTTCCACCTTGGCGGAGACCAACACCCGGTCATAGTGCCCTAGCTGGATGCTCCTGCATCAAGGATAATGACATAATGGGACAATCCATCACTAGTGATGAATTGGTGGCAACATTGAAGGACTATGCAAAGAAAAAAATACCAGTACCAGACAAATGGGGGGTTGAGCTTTTCATTTTCTTCAATGACCTGATGCTCCTAGATTTGTTGGCAATGGCAGAGGAAGCTAGACACAAGGGATATATCACAGGGGCCATCAATGCCACATTTCTTGTGTTGATCTCGAATAAGAAGAACCTTATGAATTTTGGAGATTACGGGCCAATATCCCTTTGTAATTCAGTTTACAAAATGATATCCAACTTAATTTCTCGAAGAATTAAACCGATTTTGTCAAAAAATATTACACAAAAACAATTTGGATTTATGGAGGGTAGGCAGATACAAGATGCCATTGGTATTGCACAGGAGATGCTCCACTCCATTAATTCCAGTTGTCAGAAACTTTGTCTCCTTAAGGTGGACTTGATCAAGGCTTATGATTGTATTGATTCATAATTTTTTATGTTGGTCTTGATAAAAATGGGTATGAATCCTCTGTATAATCGATGGATCATGGCATGTATTAAACCTACTAACTTTGTTGTGATTATAAATGGATTACCTACTAATTTATTTTCGGAATTCAGGGGATTGAGGCAGGGTTGTGCTATGTCTCCCTTACTCTTCCTTCTCGTGATTGATACATTGAGTAGGAAAATGAGGGATACTAGGGATAAAGGTCTAATATGAGGGGTCAGAGTATCCATACATCAGCAAGTAACCCATTTAATGTTCGTTGATGATCTTTTATTTGGAGGGAAGACTTCTATCGGCGAATGGTCCATAATACATAAAATAATCAAGACGTTTGGGGATGCCTTGGGACTTTATATGAATGACACCAAGTCTAAATTAATTCATAATGGCAGAGAGGAAGGAGTGATGAAGGATATCTGTGAGCTTTTTGGGGTAACATCTAATCATATAGCCGATGGTATCATATATTTGGCTTTCAGGTTGAAACCGTGTGGATACAGAATTAAGGATTGGAATGGATGATTGAAAAATTCAAAAATAAATTGGATTGATGGAAACACAAATGGATATCATTAGGAGGAAGATTGATTATGTTGAAATTGGTGATGCAAAATCGATCCATTTATTGGATGCATATTTTTCTTTTACCATGTGAAATTATCAGAAGGATTCAATCCATAATGGGGCGTTTCATATGGATAAGGGTCCATATTGGAGAGAAGACAGGTAAGATTCATCTGGTAAGTTGGTCTCATATAGCTAGACCTGTAGAAGATGGAGGTTGGGGGATCATAGATCTAGGTTCTTCCAATATGACACCTATCATTAAAAATGTGTGGAGGTTTGTTTCTGGAACAAGCATATGGTCAAGTATCATCAAGGATAAATACATGTATGGACAATCTTTTTCTACATGGATTACAAACGAGGCCAAGAAAAAATATCAAATATATTTCATTTGGAGAAGCATGATTCATGTACTGAAATTTCTCATGGGACATGTGTTGGATAGTGGGTGACAGATCTATGATTAAGATTGGTCTTGACACCATAATTGATATGAACGGGAATCACTCTTTATCTGCCCAAATTCTCAATCATATTCATGGTAAGGAGATTATTCATCTTAACTAGATTATACATCATAAGCCTCACCATATGGACCTACAGGCATGGTATAAGGCAGAGGATTTGGAGTTGCCCACAGAATATTCAGATGAATGGGAGGATTATATCACAGTTCTTCGAAATGCAGGGATCATATTAAGTGACTAAGAGGATCACATGTCTTGGGGGGCACCCTAAAAATGGTAATCCGATGTTTAAAGACATATATATGAGTTTAGCGAAGAAGGAGAGGGACCATTATTTTCCACTACCTGTTCAGGTCATCTAGAAATGGCACCTTTGGAATAAAATCAAATGTTTTAGTTGGTTGGCCATTCATGATTGTATACTGACATGGCATAACCTACAAAAGCGAGGTTTTCATGGACCAGACCTTTGTGTTATGTGTACGAAGAGAGAGGAAGATATAAATCATCTTTGTCTACATTATCCTTACACGATGGCATTATGGGATGGGGTGTTGGATCATTTCAATCTAGCTCCCATGATACACTTCCAGTCTCTTTACACATGAAACAAACACCTACCATTGTACATCTTATGGTCCATTTGGTGGAGATGTAATGCTATCATATTTGATCAGAAAGGAATGGAGATACGTGAGGATATTATTAAGATGGTTACCTAATTCAATGAAATCGGGCCGACACAGGGAAGTAAAGGCAATGGGAAATTTAAATCAAGAGATATATAGCAAACATTACTTGTTGGCCTTTTTTATGGCACATGTTCTAGGAGAGAACATGGATGCAGAGCAGTCATATATTTTGTGTCTGATCAACTCTATCACCTCTGGTGGGAATGTGGGAAAGGGTCCAATAGCATAGCTGAAGTATCGCATTGTGGGGAGTATTGATCACAACCAAATGGCTTGGAATAGAACATATACATATTTATGGCGATGCCAAGGGAATTATAGAATGGGTCATGTGACACAATGATTTCAGCCCACCTTTCTTAATCATTTGGATGGATCGCATTAAAACACTTGTAAGGACCTTCTAACAAGTAACTTTTGATCATATCTATAAAGAGCAAAATATGATAGTTGATCTACTATCAAAAAGAGGCATAGCAAGCGAAACAAGTAAGTCTTACTTCTCAGTAACTTTTGATCATATTTATAAAGAGCAAAATATGATGGTTGATCTACTATCAAAAAGAGGCATAGCAAGGGAAACAAGTAAGTTTTACTTCTCAGTGTTTTCGAGTTGCAATTCATAGGGAGCATATAGAACATAGGAAATATTGTGTAGCAAAGGAAAATATTTTCAGAGAGATATGTTTTGATGTAAAGAAAAATGAACAGTTTGAAAGAATTCAGAAATATGTAATTCAAAGAAGGGAAGATAGAAAAGTGATCCAAGATATATGTACTACCTTTTTATAATATAAAGAAGCAACGTTTTTTCCTCTGAAAACAAAATATAAAATACACCAATCACATTAAATGAGTTTTTCTGTTATTATTAGGTTTTTTTGTATACTCAATATTAGTTAACTTATATCTTCAAACAGTTCATTTAAATTTCATGTTGAAATATTTTTGAGAAGTATAAAGTTTAAATATTTTACTCACACATTTTTTTTACTTTTAATTATTTTACCTCTTTTAAAAGTTCATCTGAAATTATATTATAACTTATAGAAAACTTACTAAACAGGCACATAGCATATTAAATTTAAAGTAGACATGAAAGTATACTAGCAATTGTCCCAAAAGGTACAAAGAGAGGCCGATAGGATGATTAAATTAGAATTGTTGTATTTTTCTAGAAGAGATGTTGGTTCAGGCCTAAAGGATGAGCAATTTGAGGTGGCTAAAGGCCTTCTAATTGCTTTTTATTATTGTAAAATTATATTGATAATTCATTGGTTTTACTTTCAAAAGCTTGAAGGAATTTGAAGAACAGGTATAGAATTGTTTTGTGGGATTTGATCCCAAAATCCTTGATTTGTAGATATATACTCAATGAAATGTTAATTAGTTGAAAGTCTTAATTGATTTGTGGAAAACCTTGTTTTCTTGCACTGGATCATTGTGTGATTACTTTTCTTTAGATGTTTTGCTACGTGAGAAAACTTTATGCAGAGGCCATTAAAACAAAATCGCCAGTATTCAATATCACATCCTTCACTTCCTGTTATAGCTCTTCCTGTTATACCTCCGACGGAAAATTAAATATAAATCAATATGAACATAAAGTGATAGTAAATATCTATATCATAACCTCGAGTAGCTGCCCAAATTATAGAGCCTAAAATCCGAAATTTAATAGCTATTGGAAAGACACAACAAATCTAATTATATAAAACGCTCTCAAACACTTCATAGGATGACTGCCCTAATCCTGCTGCTGATTTTGATATTGAGATTTATTTGACGAGCCAGGACGGCGGCCTTGTTCCGTAGATTCAGTCAACAGCAATTGAGGAGAACCCCGACTCGCCTGGACTCCATGCATATAGCCATAACCAGCTGGATAAGTCTCCAAAGCATAAGATCGTTTATTTCAATAAACCTAAAAACCCAAATGAAAGTGTAAAAAACAACCAAAACAAAAGACAATTCAGAGTTGGTCATTTATTATTAAAGGACAAAGAAGGGGAAAAGAAAATTATAAAACAAATATTCCAAAGGTTAAAAGCCACGGATCCAACCGCTGAGCCAAGTTTTATCCACAACCCATTTCGCCTTTCTAACAATTTAAATCAAAATCTTTAATCTCCAGAGCTAATGTTGTAGATCATTCTACAAGTAGACAAATTTATCTAACAATAATTAAAAGAAGAAAAGACCCAGAAAAGAATGATCAAAACCCACCTCAAATAATTCAATGCCGAACCGAATATGACGGACTGAAAAACTGTATTGTTGGGTGAGAAAACTTGATGCAGACGCCATTGAAACGAAATCATCAGTATTCAATGTCAAATCCTTCACTTCCTGTTATAGATCGGACGGGCCAGATGATTAAAAAAAAAATAAGAATATTAAGGAAAGATTGAAGACAAGAGAAGGCTGGGAAGGGGCTACATACATACATATTAGGCATCACTTTAGTCTGGCACACTGGAAAAGGCGCAGCTTCGGCCCTAGCCATGGGAGCGAGCCAGTCGAATCACTGCCCCGTATCTTGCCCAAACCTAAAGAGGCAGCGCATCGAACTTTGAACGGTATGAGCGGTTCGGTCTGAACTTAAGGTTGGGCATGCTTCCCGAATATGGCCTCCATGGACTTCTGTTCAGTACCATAATGGGAAAGCAAGATTCTGACTAGCTGATTCAGAGCTAAAGGTTTTGGTTTACCTGAGCTGCACGCAACGCGATATAAAAGCACATAGATAGAAGAAAGTTTGTGTATGGCAGTAAGAATATGAATGCGGGTCGATAATTTTTCAACTAACAATACTTAATTTATGTATCTTACTGCCCTTTCTGCGAAGGGCACATAGTAGATAAAGTTGCCCTGAAGCGGGTGCCTCGTGTAAATGCTCTGTAAATAAAGTAATCAATGGCAGGCTGAACGGCTGCGTATTCTGCATCTATCAGCAAAGGAAGCGAAATGGCCTCGCAGGCTCAACAGAGTTGAAACAACCTTTGCTCCGTTGAAATTAAATCATTTTCCTCGGTGGGGATCAATGGCTCAGGCGCAGAGCATGTGTGGTAAGTAGGGCTTGACGGAGCAAGAACAGGCAAAGCCTCTGCCTTCCAGGGCAGTCTGAAGGTTGGATGGCGGTGCTGCAATCTTAGCAAGTGGCTGATTCTTTCCAAAAGAGCAAGAGGACAGATGGCCATGATTTTCACACAGGCAAAAACTTACCAAAATCTTGCGTTTTTCCAAAACGAGCACTCCGCCTTTCTTGATTTCCTGTGCTTTTTTGATTTTCCGTTGTTTCTTTTTCTGGTTTAGATCAACGGTGGAAAGTGTGTCATCTGATTCAACGGATCAGATTAAAAGTGTTTAGATCAACGGTGGAAAGTGTGTCATCTGATTCAACGGATCAGATTAAAAGTGTTGATGAAAAGTTGATGCATAGGAAAGGCCTATCGGCCTAAAAATGGCCTTGCAGGCTCAGCAGAGCTGAAACAGCCTTTGCTCCTTTGAAATTAAATCGTTTTCCTCGGTGGGGATCAATGGCTCAGGCGCAGAGCATGTGTGGTAAGTAGGGCTTGACGGAGCAAGAACAGGCAAAGCCTCTGCCTTCCAGGGCAGTCTGAAGGTTGGATGGCGGTGCTGCCATCTTAGCAAGTGGCTGATTCTTTCCAAAAGAGCAAGAGGACAGATGGCCATGATTTTCACACAGGCAAAAACTTACCAAAATCTTGCATTTTGCCAAAACGAGCACTCCGCCTTTCTTGATTTTCTGTGCTTTTTTGATTTTCCGTTGTTTCTTTTTCTGGTTTAGATCAACGGTGGAAAGTTTATCATCTGATTCAACGGATCATATTAAAAGTGTTAACGAAAAGTTGATGCATAGGAAAGGCCTAGGCCTTATTATAACTTATGGAAAACTTACTAAGCATGCATAGAATATTAATTTTTAGTTTTTTTTATTATAGTGGGCATTGCTTTATTATTTAGAGAATATTTTATTTTCTGAATTCAGTTTCTATAATCCATAATGAATTAAGAAAAGCCTTTCTGTAGAAATTACATAAGAAATATAAAAAAAAATTTATTTTAAGAAAAAACATACAAATTTACACATCTCCATCCTATTGGATTGTGAAATAAATCTCTAAACTCTATAACAAAAAGTTGTGAAAATCACCCACATTAACAATTATACTGTCACCATGCTGCTAATTCATGTGCTTTGTGCACATTCCTGAAAAAAGCATGCAATCAACAATCATCAACAGACTGCAAGGATCAATACACAAAAGAGGAAAGAGAAACAAGAAGAAAATCTCACTGCACTAGTCAAACCCTCACTCGTGATTCGGGCAGCATCATCTGGGTGCAGAAATTAGGAATCCTCGGGACTGGGGATCCCGCTTCGTTTTATTGAATTACTCCCCACAATGGAAAGGTTAGATCTCTCCTAAGGAGTTGACTGACTTCGAGTAGTAGTAGTGTTTCAACTGTTCTAAATTTTTATATAAATATCCGCCTTTATTACTTTGGGTATATATACTCTGCCCGATTCACATTTACATTTATATATTCCTCCTCCTTTTTATCATCGATCTTCTCTTTACTATTCCTTGCACTGTTTGTTACCGAAGATTTTCCCAATCCTTCACAAAAATATGAAGCACTACAACGTGTAGAGAGACTTCAAAGAATGAGCAGAAATCTCCGTGGTGGGAATTAAGTTTCCTTTGCAGAAATGAAACTGCGACTTGCTTTTCCAAGGGACAATATCAAATGTTATCAAAACAAATTCTGATTCTTTGGTTACAAACATCTTAGAGAGCCTCCCAAAGCCATGTACATTTTATTTCTTCCAATCCCGTGCCTTTGAGTTTGTCAACATAACCCAAGGTCCATTCCCATTCCCATTCCCATTCCCATCTATTAGTCCATAATGCTGTAAATCTAGCGCAAGAACGATGACATCCCTGCTTACCGTATTTTTTAATTGATATAAGTACTCATGGCCAAATCCAAAATTAATTTACTAACGACAGAAATTTCCATGGATCAATAAACTATAACTTATTATATGGTTAGCCTTTTGCCCAGGTGACTGTTGATGTAATTGAATAGGTTATAATGGAATAGGTTATAACAATAATAAAAGTGTGAGTAACATGTTTAAACCAACATGAAGTTTAAATAAATTATTTGAAAATATACTTTAATTAATATTAAATATTCAAAAAAACCATTTTAATGTGCATAGTATATTCTATATATAGCATTCAAAATTACAATATAAACAATGAAAAATTACTCTTTGTATATATATGTAAGTCCAACCCTTCAATAAAAATTAAAAATAAATATCCTATATATGTTTATTAAGTTTTCTATATTCGAAAATATAATTTGATATCAACTTTAAAAAAAAGTAAGTAATTAAAAGTTAATAAAATGTGTGAATAAGATGTTTAAAGTTTATGCTTTTCAAAAATATTCCAACAAGGGATGTAAACAACCATGTTGACTAATATTAATTATACTTAAAAATATATTAACAACAAAAAAATTGATTATACTTAAAAATATATTAATAACAAAAAAATCACTTTATATAACATTCAAAAATACAATATAAATAATGAAAATTACAGTGTATTTTTTTATGTACAGAGATGGTGTTGTCCTCGCTATTGCTAATTTGACAACTGAATTATGATAAGTTTTCCCGCTGTGAAAAAAATATAAAAATATGAATTTTTTTTTGTAAATATTACACACTAAAAAACATTTACACTTTAAAAATTTGATTCCTCTTACTCCTGTTAACTCCATGATTAAAATAAATCTATATTAATTAAGAAAAAACATTTCATCATAAAAAATTCTATAAATGCATTTTACATTCTCAAACCATATTTGGTCTCTTTGACAACGGGTCACGCAATAAAAATTATTTCCCTTTAGTACCGACAGCTTTCTTTCATCTACACGATCCACCCAGAGAGTGTCAACCAGAGTGTGAATACACCCACGACGGTTGTGACTGAGATTGCGAGCCAGTATAGCTATCAAGGGAAAAAAGTGCCATTAAGATTGTTTTATTGGAGTTGGCCTCTCTATTGCTCACTGCCACATGTTTGCGCCTCCATGCCACAGAAAGCCAGATCACAGAAGTCTGCGGAAGTTGATTTGGGCAGAGAAAAACTCTGCATTCAGCCTGCCCGGACGGCAAACTCTGCGATCACAATTAGGTTGTTGCTCTGGTCAATTCTTGCAAACTTTGTCGGAAACGCCCAGAATTTGTAGCTGCCGATGGCGGACGGCTGATCTGATGTCAGAATTCAGTGTAAAAATGATTTGGAATGATAATTTTGTTTGTTAGATCGTCGAATTTAATCAAAGATGTTGATAAATCGGTTCAACATCGTTGTAAATGGGCCACCCCTGAAGTCGGCAGCCAGCCAGCCAAACAGGGTTAAATATTAGGGCAGTTTATCTCACCATAATGTTGTTCGAGTAATCTGAGCTGAGCGAACAGTGTGTTGAGATTTTCAGTTCATTAAATTGGGTAAAATTTTCATGTTGTTCGAGTAATCTGAGCTGAGCGAACAGTGTGTTGAGATTTTCCGTTCATTAAATTTGGTAAAATTTTCATGTATGTGACAACAATAGGATTTGTTGCTAAATTAGCTCCATTTATTCTTGAGGAGGAGTTATTGCATCCTATATTTGTTGTGAGATAATTTATGATTCAGTTTTCTACTCCCAACTAAAAAAATGTAAGTCCGTAGAAGTGTTTGAGCAGAGATGAGAGTGTGTGAGGAATGAAATTGCTGTAATCTCCTGTTGAATAATAAGATTGCCGATGCCTCTGTTTGGTGGATGTAGCCCAGATTGGTTGGGTGAACCACGTTAAAATCTGTGTTATTTTTTATGATTTTGTGTGTGCTGTGTATGCTTATTTAAATTTCCGTTGTGCGTTGTTTGCTCCAACAATTGATATGAGAGCAATGTTGTGGAGCTGGTACGCGTGACAGAGACGGAAGATAGGGTTGGCGCGGTTTCGTCGCGAACAGTCGCGCCATTTTTGAGCCGAATAAGGAACAGTCACGCCAATTGGCGCGGTTTTGAACGTTATAATCGCGCCAACGCGCTAGAAATCGCTATTGGCGCGGAAATGCAAGGATTAAGCGCGCCAGTTTCGTGACTTGCATCGATTTTGTTTGTGGCGCAGATCTTCCGCCGTCGAGGAGCGCCAAGCCTCTTTCTCTTTGGAAAATTTGCAATTCGTTTTTTGAAACTGTAATATGCCATGACATGGTACGACAGAGGCATTTTATTATAAGGTAAAGGAGTTTTAAATAAAAACTTCATTTATTAAAAAGCTGGAATTGGAGATTTTGTTTGTTACAACATGGCAAAAACTCAAAGTGCTCGTTTTGAGATCGAGAAGTTCAATGGCAAAAACAACTTCAAGATCTAAAAAGTGAAAATGTATGATCTACTCGTGCAACACGGCGTGGCGAAGGCTTTATTGGGAAAAGCCAAACAGCCTTACACTATGACAGATGATAAATGGAGCGACTTGGATGAGCACTGAGCGGTATTCGACTGTGTTTGGTGGATGATGTTTTGTTTAACATCGTGTCAGAGAAAACTATTGTTGGTTTGTAGACAAAGCTTGAGAAGCTGTACATGACAAAATCCTTAACCAATAGGATTCTTCTGAAGCAACAGTTGTACAGTTTGTGCATGAAGGAAGGTACATCTATTGTTGATCATTTAAATACCTTTAATACTCTCTTGGTGCAGTTAGAAAGTATAGAAGTAAAATTTGAATCAAAAGATAAAGCTATAACTTTATTATGCTCGTTGCCCGAGTCATGGGATCATTTTGTTACTTCTATAAGTCTTAGTTCATCAAAAACCCTTGAATTTGATGATGTTGTTGGAGCTTTGTTGTCCGAAGAGACAAGGAAGAGGTCAAATTCAGAAACCTCTACATTAGAAGCAATGATGGTCAGAGGTCATTCTAAAGAAAGACGCTTCAGTAAACACAACAACTCACGTTCAAAATCGAAAGGGATGAAGAGTAAGGTAAAGTGCTGGTTTTGTGGCAAATCGGGACATTTGAAGAAGGACTGTTGGAAGAGACAACAAACATCCAAAGTAGACTCTTCGACAGAGAAGAAAGAAGCAAACACGACAGATACATGTTCGTCATCCATTTCAGGTATGAGTGATGAAGTGTTATCAGTTAATTTGTCTAATCATGATCAACATTGGCTGTTAGATTCTGGTGCATCAAATGACATGTGCATACATAGAGAATGGTTTAAAACTTATAAATCAATCAATGATGGAATCGTTTACATGGCAAATGATGTCACATGTAACATTGTGGGAATTGGAAGCATCCAGCTTAAAATGTTTGATGGGACAAATAAAATTCTAACTGATGTAAGACATGTACCTGAACTAAGAAAAAACCTCATTTCACTAGGACTACTAGACACTAATGGATATAAAACTTTTATTCAAGGTGGAGTAATGAAAGTTTATAAAGAAATTTTACTAGTAATGAAAGCAAAGAAGGTTGGAAATCTTTTTCAGTTAGAAGGAAGAACAGAGTCAGATCATGTTTCTACAGTATTTGAAAACGACAATAATTCTATTCGTTAATGGCATCAAAGGTTGGGCCATATGAGCGAAAGAAGTTTAAAGATTTTATCTGATCGTAGGTTACTTCCTAATTTAAAGTCTGTTAAGTTAGATTTCTGCAAACATTGTCTATTTGGGAAACAAAGCAAGCAGAAGTTTAAAACTGGAAAACATACTAGTAAGGGAATCCTTGATTATATCCATTATGATGTTTGGGGTCCATCTCCTACAACCTCATATGGAGGATCATCATATATTGTATCTTTTATTGATGCTTTTCCTAGAAAAGTGTGGGTCTACATGTTAAAGAAGAAGTCTGACGTATTTACAGTTTTCAAACAGTTTAGAGCATTAGTTGAAAACATCACTGGAAGAACCATTAAATGTTTAAGAACTGACAATGGTGGTGAGTTTACTTCAAAGGAATTTAATAATTATTGCAAGGACGCTGGGATCGAAAGACATAAAACCACTGTATATACTCCTCAGCAAAATGAAGTCGCTGAACGCATGAACAGGACTCTTTTAGAGAGAGCAAGAAGTATGCTTAGTAATGCCAATTTGCAGAAGGAATTGTGGACAGAAGCGGTGTCTACAGCTTGCTATTTGATAAATCGATCACCATCAACTGCAATAGGATGCAAAATTCTTCAAGAGGTATGGAAAGGTCATCCGTGTCATTATTCTAAACTAAAAGTTTTTGGTTGTGATGCATATGCTCTAGTTTTGAAACATCAGCATTCTAAATTAGATCCTAAATCAAAAAGATATATCTTTGTCGGATATGGTGGTGGGACTAAGGGATACAGATTATGAGATCCTACTACTCACAAGATCATCATTAAGAGAAATGTTAAATTTAATGAATCTTCACTTGAAAATCCAGATGTAGATGATAAATTGAAACATGATAATGTATCTAAGCTTCAACACATTCAGTTTGAAACTAGTTCAAATACTGATGATAGTCAAGATGAACAAGTTTCAGATGCAAGTCATGAACAAGTTTCAGATGTAGATCATGAACATGTTTCAGATGCAGATCATGAAGAAGTTCCTACAGATAATAATCAACAAATTTTGGAAGTACCAGAAACATCTTTAAGGAGGTCCACAAGAATCAAACGTCCCCCTAAAAAATATGATGATTATGTTACTTCAATTGCTTTAACCGCTAATGATGATGAACCTTTATGCTATCAGGAAGTTGTAGAAGGTTCTAAAAGTGAAAAATGGAAAGAAAGGACGAGATGATGGCAATAGTCAAGAATGGCACATGGGATCTGGTAGAACTTCCTAAAGAGAAAAAAACTGTGGGATGTAAATGGGTTTACAAATTGAAAAGGGGTGTTGATGATATAGAGGACAAGTACAAAGAAAGGCTGGTCGCAAAAGGTTTTTCTCAGAAAGCAAGCATTGATTTTCATGAGATATTTTCACCAGTTGTAAAAATTGTTTCAATTCGAATTGTATTGGCATTAGTTGCTTTACTTGATTTAGAATTACAGCAACTAGATGTTAAAACTGCATTTTTACATGGAGATTTAGATGAGGAGATTTACATGGAACAACCGGAAGGGTTTGTTCAAAATCGCAACAAGAAATTTGTCTGCAGGCTCAAGAAATCATTGTATGGTCTGAAGCAGTCGCCTCGACAACGGTACAAGAAATTTCATTCTTTCATGATGAGTCAAAATTATATAAGAAATGAATATGATCATTGTGTTTACTTTAAGAAATTAAGTAATAGCATGTTCATTATCTTAGTGTTGTATGTTGACGATATGCTTTTAGCAAGCAAAAGCATAATAGAGATCAAAAGGTTAAAGGCTCAGATGGCTAGGACATTTGATATGAAAGATCTAGGAGCAGCAAGACAGATTTTGGGCATGGAGATTTTCAGAGACAGGAGCAATGGTAATTTGTGGCTATCACAACAAAAGTATATTGAGAAAATACTCTTGAGGTTTGGTATGAACAATGTGACGCCTGTGTCAGTCCCTTTAGCTTCCCATTTTAAGCTTTCTTTTAGTTTATGTCCTAATACAAATGAAGAAAAATAATATATGTCTCGAATTCCATATGCCAATGTAGTAGGTTGTTTAATGTATGCGATAGTTTGTACTGGACCAAATATTTCACATGCAATTGACGTTGTCAGCAGGTATATGGCAAATCCAGGAAAAGAACACTGGTCAGCAGTGAAATGGGTGTTTCGATATTTGAGAGGCACAAGTGATTATTGTATCACTTATAACAGGAGTAGTGAATTTGTTTGCGGATATGTTGATTCCGATTTTGCAGGTGATTTGGATAAGAGAAGATCAACATCAAGATATGTCTTTACTCTTACAGGTGGAGCTATTAGCTAGATGTCAAAGCTACAGAACATTGTTGCTTTATCCACTACCAAAGCAGAATATATAGCTGCTTCACATGCTTGCAAAGAAGCGATTTGGTTGAAAGGTTTGTTTGGTGAGTTTGGTAGGTTACAGGACAACATCAAGTTATTTTGTGATAGTCAAAGTGCAATTCATTTGGTTAAGAATCTGGCCTATCATAGTAAATCAAAGCATATACCTATCAAGTACCATTTTGTAAGACAGGTTATCACTGAAAGGGGTGTCTCTCTTGAAAAAGTGCATACAAAGGAGAACTGTGCAGACATGTTCACGAAACCAGTTTTGTTAGAGAAGCTACGTTGGTGTCTGGCTTCTCTTGGCTTGCAGAAAAGATAAAATAATAAAGAAACAGGGTATCAGGCTAATTGTTGTCAAGGTGAAGATTGTTGAGATTTTCTGTTCATTAAATTTGGCAAAAATCTAATGTATGTGACAACAATAGGGTTTGTTGCTAAATTATCTCCATTTATTCTTGAAGAGGAGTTATTGCATCCTATATTTGTTGTGAGAGAATTTATGATTCAGTTTTTTACTCTCAGCTATAAAAATGTAAGCCCGTAGAGGGTATTTGAGCAGCGCTGAGAGTGTGTGAGGAACTAAATTGTTGTAATCTCTTGTTGAATAATAAGATTGTCGATGTCTTTGTTTGGTGGATGTAGCTCAGATTGGTTGGGTGAACCACGTTAAAATCTTTGTGTTATTTTTTATGATTTTGTGTGTGCTGTGTATGATTATTTAAATTTCTGTTGTGCGTTTCTTGCTCCAACACAGTGAGCAGTGTGAGAGCAGGGAGCTGTTATGCAGTAAAAGTATCGAGTAGCGAGCAAGAAGCAATGATAACCTGAACAACAAAGAGCAGTGTTTGGCATTTTATAGACCTACATATTTCTCAAAATAGGTTGGACGACATGTATTCAAACATGACCAAGGAACAATAAATTTTAGAACATGTGGAGACAAATGATTGAGGACAAGTGAAAATTGCGTCATCAGCCAAAGCTGGAAAGTGGGTTTGGATCAATGCCAAACAATATTGGGGCATTTTAAAACGAAGAATAGCCGTCTAAAATGAGAGAAAACAAGGAAGAAACAGTCTAAAAAGAAAAGTACTCGAGCCCTTCACAAAAAGCACTCAAACAAGTCTCCTCTACAAGCACGTGGCAATAAAGAGTCCATAGGGAAAGTTATTGATGATTTTGTCTTGTATAGTCCCACACCCACATCTCTCACCTGATCATCTGATCTTTATATGAAAGAATTGTTAAATGCGAAACAAAGGTTGGAGGTTTTAGAAGCTAAAGGGTAGGAAAGAGATCTTAAAATTCATATAATAACAGCTGAGAACAAGGCTTTAGCAGAAACCAATAAAGTTTTAAAAGGACAAGTGGCATTGCTACAGAAAGCTCTCTTGATAGGGAAGACAAGACAAAATGACAATGCATAAAGGCGGATGTGCAAAACATAAAGAAATATGTAGTGGAAAGTAAAAAGGTGGTGAATGTGAAATCATCCCAAGATAAAGGGAAAATGATTGTCAAAATAAACAATCATGAAGAGAACGCAAGAGAAGAAATGAAAGGAGATTCCACTAAAGTTTACAAAACTTAAGCTCAAGTTATTAGCGATTCTGCTAATAAGGAAGGAGAAACAAATATTCAGGTTGACAACATGCAAGATAGTGAAGGCAAGGAAAGACAAAATAAGGCAGCAAACATAATTATTAAAGGGGTGAAAGACTATGGGAAAAATGAATGTACTATTGACCTTGCAAAAGACTTCTTGAAAGACAAGTTGTTATGGCAAGAAAAAATATGCCAAATATGGAGGGTGGGTAAGTTTAATGGGCAGAGAGTGGAGAGAGCCAGGTCCATAAAAGTCATTATGCCTAGCTTGCGTGATAAATATAGCATTCTAAGAAATAGACATCTCTTGAGGGGTTCTCGTTTTTCCCTAGAAGAAGATTTAATTGTAAAACAACATGAAGAAAGAAGGGAGGAAATTTTAAATGTTAGGGTAGGGAGAGATGAAGGCAAGAGAGCATGGATTTATAAAGGAAAAATTGTGATAGCACGATTTGGACTTCCTTCCAAAACAAAGCAGCAAGATGGTAATAAAGAAGAGGCAACAAACTCTTACACATAAAATCAAAAAGAAAGGCCAGTATGGGAAAGCAGGGACAAAGACTCAAATGTGAGTCTTGCATGTCAAAATAAATAGCAATCTAGTCATACCTAGGTTTCCTTAAGATTAGTTTGTTAGAACTGCAGAAGTTACCCCTGGAGACGAGGACCTAGGTTAGGGCCTATTGCAGAAGATAGAGACATAATTTTCCTCATAGATACACATGAGCTTGATGGGTGCAAGACACCTCTGTTTGAAGGATACTGGAAGATGGCATTGTGGGACAAGGCAGCAGGGAATGGCAAAGGGCACAGAGGTATCATGGTTTTAGTAAGGGAGAAAGAAGGTCATCTCATTCAGTTAGAAATGAAGACTCAAATCAACAATTCATTTGGTTTAAAATATCAAAAAATGGAAACCACATCAGAATTGCAGCATGCTATTTTGCGTCGCAGGTTTCAAAAATATACAAAGGTAGAGGACTTGACTACAAAGATCCATTTGCAGCGTTAAAAGCAGATATTGCAACATATTCACAGCTAGGTGAAGTCCTTATAGTGGGTGATTTCAATGCTAGGACTGCAAGATAGCATTCTTTGTTGTAAAGATGATTGTGACCCTATTTGGCTTACAGAAGAAAGTAACCATCAGTGGGGAAGAATTTCAAAGGACAAGGGCTGCAATATCTTTGGTGAACAATTGCTTACTCTATGTGGGGCCTTTGATTTAGTCATTTATAATGGCTTGACTAGATGGGCAAAGTCCGGTAATTTCACTTGCAATACTTACAATGGAGCAAGTGTGGTAGATTATGTAATTTGCTCGCGTGGTTTGTGTGGAAAAATGGAAGAAGTTTTGATTGGAGATCAGCTATGGGACTTGAAATTAGATCACAAGCCAATTTATTTATGTTTCTCTTGGATTGGAAAGAAACGATTAGAGTCAAAAATTCAGCATGTCCAACAAAATCTCCCACAAGGAAGAATTTTTTTGACTCTAGAAAATTGTAATACCTTCAAAATGACGCTAGAGAGGCTCTTCGAGAAGGAGAAAATTACAATTCACAGCCTTCATAGTCATGAATTAACACATTTAATTCAATGTGCACTTGCAAAGTGCAAAAGAGCAAAATTTAAGAAATCTGAAACAAAGTGTTTTCTGGTTAATGCTTGGTTTGACGAGGAATGCAAAAAGGCAAGGAAAGTGTGGAAAGAGTCAAACAAGATAACATAAAGCTCAAATCTTACAAGCAGTTATTAAGCAAGAAAAAGATTGATTTCATGGTTTCAAGGAGGGAAGAACTAATCTTCCTTGGGAAAAATAATCCCAAATTATTTTGGAAGGAGCTCCAAAAGAAAAAGATACAAATTGGAAATAATATTACAACTTCTAAATGGTTTGATTATGCAAGACAACTCTATGAGCAGGTTCCCAAGGTTGACCCTCCCCCCTTGGTCAACGTTGATATTGAACTCTTTACGGTACAAGAGGTAGAGATGGGTATCAAGAAGTTGGGTGTTGGAAAGGAAAAAGACTTAGCTGAACTCCAAGCATAATATCTAAAGTGGGGCTCAAAGATTCTTGCACCTCACATTATAAAAATCTTCAACAACATCATACAATAAGGGCTCCCCACAGATTGGACAACTAGTCCAACAATACCTCTTTTCAAGAGTGGTGACGTCAATAATCCCTCCAATTATAGGGCCATCATGATAAACCCTTTGTTTGCAAAGTTATTTGGAAGCATGCTAGAAAACAAAATTAGCAAGTGGGCAAAAGAAAGAGATAAACGTTCTAAAGGGCAAGCAAGTTTTAGACACAAACATTCCACAGTTGATCATTGTATAACTTTAAAGCACATCATTGAAAAAGTTTGGGAGAAAAATGAATAATTCTTTTGTTGTTTTGTTGATTTCAGAAAAGAGTTTGACTCAGTTCCTAGGGATAAGCTTTGGCACAGAATGGAGGAACTTGGGGTTCCTAAACATTTGAGAGCAGTGGTGCATAGGCTGTATGAAGAGGTGAAATTAAAAATTAGAACTTCAACAGACATTTCTGAAAGTTTTAGGAGCGATATCGGGGTTAAGAAAGGTTGCCCATTGTCCCCTACCTTTTTGGGTTTATATATCGACAAGCTTGAGGAGTGGTTAAATTCGCAAGAGGGTGATGGTATCTATTTGGGCAAGTTTGTTATAAGGCTTCTTTTGTATGCAGATGACCTTATTCTGATTGCTAAATCAACTCTTGGTTTGCAAGAGCACTTACTATCCCTTGAGCATTTTTGTAGAAGTGTGGGGATGCAAGTCAATATCAACAAAATGAAAGTAGTGGTCTTCTCTAAGAGAAGAAAACATAACCAACTTAAGTTCTACTTTGAAGGCAACATTCTAGAAGAAATTGCGGATAACAAATACCTCTAAATTGACTTCAACAAAAATATAAGCTGGAATGGTTGTAGAAAGAAAAGAACCTTGGGGGGTTAGAAAGAATTTTATGCTTTTAAAAATAGGTGTAGAGAGGCAGAGTTATGAGACTGGAAAACCACTCAAACTCTTTTTGGGCTTCTAGATTTCGATAATTTTCTATGGTTGTAAACTATGGGCCAGCAATACATCCGACATGTAGTGGAGACAAATTGAGAAAATTCAGAAGTGTTTGATTACAAACAAGTTTAAGATTAAAAGTGCAGTTCCTTATGATATCTTGTTAAGTGAAACAGGGACTGCTCCTATTGGAGCAATTGTTATGGTACGAGTCATAAGGTATGTAAAAAAATTGAGCAAATGGAAGAAGGTAGATGGCCTAAGGTTGTCTTTAATGATAGATTGTGCAAGAGCAAAAAAACTTGGATGCAACAAAATAACAAATGGTTTAGTAAATGGGGTATTTGCTTGAACGCATGTCTCATAAACAACAAAGAGATTAAAGCTTTTGTTATGGAAAAGTTCCACAAATGTACATGGGATAAGGAGCTAGGAAGAAAGAAAAATTGCTATATTGAAGTGTTTAATCCCACCCATAGTCATCAACCAAAAGCATACATAGAGGCCAATATCTCTTGGAGAGCCAAAATTTTTATTTCTCAGTTAATGACTAATTCTCATCAACTCCGTTATGAAACAGGGTGCTGGAAAAGGCCAAAGGAAGTGTGGGAGGAAAGAGTATGTGTTTTTTGTTCTTCCGGAAAAGTGGAAACAGAAAAACATTTCATTTTAGAATGTGAGGCCTTCAAAGACAACAAGAAAAGTTATGCAGATATGTTGGCAACTAGCTCTTGGGATAATCTATTTAGTGAGGGGTTTGTCAAGAAGCTGAGAGCAATTCTTTTGAAGCTTCACAGAAAAAGGGCCGAATACATCAAGCAGATAAAGAAGCAATATGTCCTATAGGCTATCTTTAGCCTCGTGGACATTAAAATAATTTATTTATTTATTTATTTCTTTGTGGTGACATTGTGCTTCGAAATTGGGGTGACTCTTGAATGGGCATCAATGCAAAGCAGTGATGCATGTGACCCAGGCAATTCATTTGTATTTAAATAGAAGGTGCCAACAAGAACGATAATCTTGCTCTTCATTTCAAGGATTTTCTATATTTTTAAATGGGGTAAGTGTTTTAATGAGCTGAGAGGTTCATTCTAGAGGTTTGTGTTCAGTTTGAAGTTGATATGTGTCCTTAAAATAAAAATAAATTATTCTCTAAATAGAAAAGAAATGGGAGCTATAATAAAATTCTACAACCCAATGTGAAAGTGGTGTGTAAATATGTATGTGCTCAATTTGAAGTTCACAAGTGTCCATCTTAAAATATAAATAAATCATTCCCCAAATAAAAAAATGTAAACATTAATAAAAAGAAAAAATAATATGTTATACATATTTAATTTGTCCACGTGATTTAATATAATTTCATATAAAATAATTAAAAATTAAAAAAACAAAAATAATTAAAAATTAAAAAACATAAAATAAAAGGTTTAAATTTTATATTTTATAAAAATTTAAACACATAATTTAATAAATATTTAAAAATCTATATAAATTAATTTAAAAATACAATTTAACCAAAAAAAATCAACTACTAATAACAGATCTTTCAACTACACAGCATCATCATCCACCTTTGTTCCATTTATTGTCTGGTCATTTGCTTTTCTCCGCCGGTATAGTGTAAAATCCCAAATGATTGTTATTACTCCCGCGACATTTCCCACGCGTACCATGGGCAACTAGAATAAATTATTGATAAGCCACTCTTCCAACGTTTTCTAATTGATTGATGATGGTGGATTCCTCTAGTGATTTACGGGCCTTGGAACAAGTGGAGTCGGTCCATCAGCGCTTTCACGGTGGCCCAATAAAGTCCCACATTCATTGTATTTATTTCAACAATAATATGTCTCACATTTATGGTAGTTTACTATAGTCGTATTATCTATATTTTTATTTTAATAATAATATATCTCACATTTATTGTAGGTTGGTAATAATATGTCTTATATTTATCGTAGGTCAGTAGAGTGTTATGTCTCGTATTTATTGTAGGTTAGTATAGTGTATCATTTATTTATTGTAGGTTAGTATAGTGTATCATTTATAAACTAATGTCTTTTTATTTTAACAATAATATTTCTCATTGTAAGTTAGTATAGTGTATTATTTATATACCGATGCTTTTTTATAGAATAATATAATATGTCTCGCATATCAATGTCAATTTTGATATTAGTATAGTGTATTATTTATATACCGATGTTTTTTTATAGAATAATATAATATGTCTCGCATATCAATGTCAATTTTGATTTCAACAATAATATGTTATATTTATTGTGGGTTAGTATAGTGTATCATCCATATACCAATGTGGTATATGTTTTTTTATAGAACAATATGCCCCACATACCAATGCCTTTTTATAGAATAAGATGTCTCACATTCACTGTATTTTGATTTCAACAATAATGTGTCTCACATTCATCCATGTATTAATGCCCTTTTATATTTTGTATCATCCATGTATCACACTATCATCCATATACTAATGTCTTTTCACATTTTGTAATGCCTTAAACATCGTGCATAAATTTTCTTTGATTTCAAGAACAATATGTCCCACATTCATTGTAGGCTAGTATAGTGTATCATCCATATACCAATGCATTTTCATATTTTGTATCATCCATGTACCAATTCCTTTTCACATTTTGTAATGGCTTAAAGATCCTGCATAAATTTTCTTTGATTTCAAGAACAATATGTCTCACATTCATTGTAGGTTAGTATAGTGTATCATCCATGTACTAATGCATTTTCACATTTTGTATCATCCATGTACCAATGCATTTTCACATTTTGTAATGGCTTAAACATCTTGCATAATTCTTTGATTTCAAAAATAATATGTCTCATGTCCCACATTCATTGTAGGCTAGTATAGTGTAACATCCATATACCTATGCCTTTTCACATTTTGTCTCCTCCATGTCCCACTGCCTTTTCACATTTTGTTCAACGATGTTAAGGCCCTTTCAATAGTCTCGAGATTTAACTTAGGCGTTTGTATAGTATGTGAGTCTGTAGTGGAAGATGGATATTACACTTCTATACTATTGATATATTTAACTTAGGTGTTCGCATAGTATGTGCGTCTATAGTGGTGAATGGATATTACACTTTGATACTATTGATAACTCAAAACAACCGAGAGCCTTTTGAGAGAGAAAATAATTGTATTAAAACACACATGTTTCTAAAGAGGGACAATACAATGAGAACCTTTTGAGGGACACAATACCTTTTCAAAAAAATCCATGTCTTGGTCAAAGAATAATGTAGCCTTCTTTAAAATAGGGAATAAATCCTTATCCTTTTCTTTGAGGGGAAGGGGAAGGAGTGCCTTTCTTTTTCTTGTTTGGATAACATTAATGGGGAAGGGGGTCAGTTTTCTTCAATGACAAGGAAACAGATTGTAAGACATGGTATACAAGCATAACTAGGAGGCACACGCGTGAAAATGGTATAAGGTGTGAAGGTGTTAATTATAATATCAAGGGAAAAATCTAGATGCGATGAGGTGAGACATCATTAATCGAGCCTAGGTGAGAAATGTTGATGAAATTGTTGTCAATGGAATGTTCTTCTATAGGAGAAGTGTGTAATTCTAATAGGACCTCATGTTTAATTTGAGAATTCTTACATAAATATAAGTGACCTTGATACCATAAAAAAATAATTTTTCCATGTAATTTTCTGTACTACATCAAGGTTCTCCTATAGTTGTTGAATTATATTACATATCTTCTCATTTTGATGCCATTCTATCCTTACTTATTCCACTAAGACAAATTATGGAATGGAAATGGCACACAATAAACCACTTATGTCTTCCTCTTTCCTTGAGAGTGCATTTGCCACAATATTTGTTTTCCCCCTTTGGTAGATAGTTTCAAAGTCATAACCTAACGCCTTGGTGACTCATTTTTGTTTCTCTTTTGAAGATAGTCTTTGCTCCAAGAAGTACTTCAGATTGTCATGATCTATTTTTACTTTGAAGTGTATTCCTATTACATATGGACACCATTTCTTAATTGCATGTAGTATAGCTAACATTTCTTTTTCATAAATCGGTAAGTAATTTCTCTCCATTAAGTTTGCTAATTTTGAATGAAAGGGGACTTCTTTCTTGCATCAAAACCACACCAATGCCATGGTTTGAGGCATCACACTCCAAAATGAATGTTTTTGTGAAGTCAGGTGTTGTCCTATCAATCTAAGAATCATTTGAGTTTCTTCAAGGTATTTGGGATTGGTCATTCCTTCATAGCTTTGATTTTGTTAGGATACACCTTAACACCATCATGTGATATAATATGATCCAAACATTAAACTTCTTGAACCCCAAGGGCACACCTGGGACACTTTGCATATAGTTGTTGATCTTCCAATAGTGTCAAGACCCTATCAACATGTTGTACATTCTCTTCCTAAGATTTGTTATAAATTGATATGTCATCAACAAATATTAGCACAATTTTTTTAAGGGGGGCTTGAAAATAGAATTCATCAATATTTGAAATGTTGAAGGTGCATTTGTAAGTCCAAATGGCATAACCAACAACTCATAATGGCATTCATGTGTTTTAAACGTTGATTTTGGAATGTCTTCTTGCCTCATTATGATTTGATGATATCTAGAACAAAGAACCAACTTAGTGAAGAAAATATCTCCATGTAATTTATCTAACAAACTATCAATGATAGGAATAGGAAACTTATCTTTAATTGTCATTTTTTTAGTTGTCTGTAGTTTCGAAACATATGCCACGACCCATTCCTTTTTATAACCATCATTACTAGTGAAGAGAAAGCACTCTATCTAGGATGAATGATGTCTTTCTCTAACATTTCTTGAACCATATGCTTAGTCTCACTCTTTGTGCATGTGTATATATGTAAGGCCTAATGCTAGGTGGTACACTTTTAGATTGCAAATGAATAGCATTGTCATGATCTTAGGCAATTGGAAGACCCTTAGGAATTTCTCCAAATACCTTCGTGATGACTCTCAATATTGCAACAATAATATTGAAACTCCCATGGATCTCAACTTTAATTTTCAACCTATGGTTCATACAAACTTAAGAGGCGTTGACACTATGTGTGCAATATGTACTTATCCTTTTCTTGTTCTGACTTTTATATGGGTGAAAACATTGAGATGAGATCTAGTTACCCGGAGACCATACTAATTGTTCTATGCTATAGGAAAAATTTTGAATTGTAGGAAATGAAAGGAAATAAATAAATATATGCTAACTATAAGAAAAGGGGGGAAAATTTATTAACTATGATCAAATAAAAGCATGTCTACTCTATTGTGCAATGAAAGCAAACTCACAACTAAAATAAAGCATGTAAATAGAAAATACTAATTCTCCATGAAAGAAACATTTTCCACAACAACAACAAAAAAATAGGTTAAGGAATCTACTTGGTCTTTACTTCTAAATTCCATATTTGGGGTTCCAAGGACGTTGCAACATATTAAGGAAGGTCAAAAATAAGTTGGATGCAAGTTTGGATGAATTTCAGAAGCAAAATGAAAATTGCCACAAGTTCCCTTGCTTTGTTACAGGAGACAATCCAACAAGCAATGTAATGTGCTAAGGATGTGGTTTGAAATCAATGGATGCTAATAAATGCTTAGGAATTACAAATAACTCATTTCCATGTCATCGTGCCAATGGTAGAATTGTTTATTTTGAAAATTGGTGGTTGTAGAGTCTCATGTAGCTCTGTAAAAACAGGGGACTATATAGTTTCAACAAGCAATAATGATAGACAGCAAATAAATATTAGCAACCAAAGTGACTTCAAATGCCTGGAAAAAAAATGAAAAATAAAAAATAAATAAATCATTGATAAAGCTACCATCTAGTTTTCAAAGTACAGTGTAAGAAAAGATTGTAAACAAGTTAACTAATTAACACTGCATAACATAATACTACTCATAAATAATTTGCAGAAATGGAATGTGCATAAAAGATAATAATATAAATGGGGTCTTAAGCACCTGAGGTGGGCCCTGTTGAAGATAGCAACAAGAAATACTAAAAATAGCACTACTATAAATAGCAGTTCAGCCAGTGTTGAACTTAGCAACAATGGATGAAAAGTGAAAGTGTTAAAATTAGCTTTTCTATAAATAGAATTTTGGGATGCCTTCCTATTTTAGTCAGTCCCTAAATTATAATAGGAAGTAAAATTCAAATTTGAACTTAACAGTTGTTTGAAAATAAATTAATTAATTCACCATGAGTTAATTAGTTGTGAAAAATCAAACATGAAGTGAGGACATGCAACAGTTTCTCCATTAATTGAGGAATTTATCAATCAGTTAAAGAGATAAGGATGAGTTGTAATTTGAGTAGTAATTAGTTGGCTCAGTTAACTGAGTCAAGTCCAGTTAGATTGATTTAAACAGTTTGTTTAAATTAATGTAAGTTCAGTTAGTTAATGCATGCTTGCATATAACTGCTTCTCTTTAGATAACTGAATATCCTCTCATACATAACTCATGCATGTCAGCTCAGACAGAGACCCAGTTGAGATCAGATGGAAGGACAATATACTATCAGTTGCTAGGATATTCCTTGGTGAATATTCCTTGCATGCAAAAGGATTTTTTTCCAAGAGAATTGCATTGTTACTTCTTGTTCAGTGAGTGTGATGAGGCCAATTCACACATGTGGCTTCACTGGACTCCAAGAAAAATTGCGCAAAGAAATAGGGGCTTGGACGACTTGAGGAGGATATATACTTTTCTATTCAGTCTATGAGCTTCATTGTTTGATTGCAGAGAGAGCATGATAACTTTTGAGTTGATTCTTTTTGTAACTTGGACAAGATTTCCACTTGTATGATAATACAGAGTTGGGGTTTTAGGTTGGTGCTTTCCCCTAGTTATTTCTTTTGTGTTATGCGTGATTAATTTCTTCTTATCAGTTATATGTGTTCAATTGATCTTGCCCATATTCGATTATGCTTCCGCATAATTGTTTGTAGAAGTAGATCAAGTATTTTTCTTTAGTATATTGCATTATCAGGTGATCTACAGGTGGGAATTTCTACATGGTATCAGAGCAAAGGTGATCAAGGAAGAACAGTATACAAGAAGGGAGAAGTTTGAAGTCTTTGATTCTTGAATATAGAAATCGAGTTCTTATCACATCTCTATTTCACCTATGGCGTTCAGTGGTTCAAGACTCAAGTATTCCCTTGATGGCAACTCGAACTATATAGCCTGGAAGGATTGCATGGAAGCAGTATTAGAGGATAACGGTCTAAAGAACTTCTTTGATCAAGAAGTCCCCAAGCTGACTGATGCTACTCAATTGGCGGAATGGAAAAACTGTGTGGCTAGAGCAAGGAGAATCCTTCTGGAGGGAATTTGAGACCACATAGTCTCGAGTCTCCATGGGAAGGAAACAACGTTTTCAATGTGGAAAACATTGAAAGATCTATATCAGAATAGCAGCGATCAGAGGAAGCTGGCGCTAAAAGACAAGCTTCGTAAGATCAAGTGTGAAAAGGGCGACACGATCTCGACGTATTTGAACAAGCTCACCACCTGTAGGGATGATCTTGGAAGTGTAGGGATCACGACAACAGATGATGACATGGTGAGTCTTGCACTCCTCGGTCTTCTAAGAGTTGGCATAGCTACCAAGAATCAGTTAATGGAAGATAGAAACTGCCAGAATGGGAATGACTTTGGTTGGATCTGATGCATGAGGAGATAAGAAGAAGCACCAGAGATGGATCCTCATCAAAGCAAGATGATGAGGAAAATCTAGCCTTAGCGAGTAAGGCGAGGAAGGGGAAAGGGAAGGCATCCCAATCCAAATCTGGTTCTTCCCATGGTGGGAATAATTTTGACCAATTGAAGGTGCCATGCTTTCATTGTCATGAATTGGGCCATTATGCTATAAATTGTCCACAGAAAAAAATCCAAGAAGGGTTCCTCAAAGGGATCTGATGGTGAGGCATTGGCCTCATAGTTTGAGCTAGATTTCTAGCTTATCGCATGCATGGTTTCATTCTTGGTGGGATGTGTGTGGTACTTGGACAATGGAGCTTCATTCCACATGTCAGCTGACAAGAATTTTTTTAGTACCTTGGAGGAGAAGGATCTCCAAATGTGGATCGAGATGGGAAATGACGGAAAGTTCTATGTCTCAAGTGAAGGTATGGTTGTGTTTTAGAGGGAGCATGGAGCTCCCCTCACCCTGACTGATGTAAGGTATGTACCAGGTCTAAAGAAGAACCTTGTGTCGATTTTTGTGCTAGAAGATAAAGGCTATGATGTATTCTTTAGTAAAGGAAAGGTATTCTTGACGCATATCGGCACTGGACAAACAAAGCGAATAGGGATTCGAGTCAAGAATCTCTACAAGCCGGAGGTAGATGACTGTGTTGCTTTGAGTTCCAAAGAAGAGATGGTGCAGAGCCAAGATGTTGGCGAGCTATGGCATAGAAGACTGGGCCACTTGCACCATGAAGCCTTGAAGATCATGTAGCATATTTCTACCAGATTACCGAAGGGAAAACTTGAGCAGACGAGTGCATGCAAAGGTTGTACCTTGGGTAATTATGTGAAATCTTCCTTTCCAAATCGAGACAGTAGAGGTGGAGCAATCCTGGAGCAAGTTCACTCAGATGTTTGTGGACCTTTCTCTACAGCCTTCACCACTAAACAAAGGTACTATGTTATTTTTATTAATGATTTTTCTCGTAGGTGTTGGATCTACTTTATGCAAAAGAAGGATCAGACCTTCTTAAGGTTTTGTGAGTTTAAAGCCTTGGCAGAGAAAGAATTAGGAAAAAATAAAAGCCTTGTGTAGCGACAATGGTGGAGGGTATGTCTCCCAACAGTTTAAGGACTTCTGCGTTGCAAAAGGAATTAAATAGGAATTGATGGCACCCCATAACCCACAGCAGAACGGGGTGGCCGAAAGGAAGAATAGATCAATTGTGGGAGCAGCTCAAACGATGTTGCATGACCAAAGCATACCACTACATTTGTTGGTTGAGGCATGCTATACAACAATATACATGCAGAACAGAAGCTCGCACCGTATATTGGGGATGAAGACACCTATGGAGGCCTATTCTAGGAAGTGACTTGATGTAAGTCACTTCCAAATCTTTGGATCATCAGTTTACTGTCATGTGACCAAAGATGCCAGGAAGAAGCTAGACCCAACAACTAAGTTGGGAATACTTGTGGGGTACACAGATACACCCCACAACTATCGGGTGTACTTGCCTTCCACTCAGAGGACTGCGGTACGCAGGGATTTGAAGTTCGACGAGTAGAAAACCATGCAAGTGTCACTTGAGAGGGAACTCAAGTTTCATGCAAATGAGGAACATTTTGTTCCTAAGGACGAGGAGCCTCAGATTAATGTGGAGTAGCAACATGCAGAGGATCTGGGAGTGGAGACATCCACTCATGCTGAGACTTCTAGAGATGGGCGGAAACGCTCAAGGGAAGTTGACAGGTTGATGTTGAATGCACTGGAGAATGTGAGATAGACATCTTCTCAATGCAGACAGAGGAGGTCGCCCGAGAGGTACACTAGTTACATAGCCCTAGTTGGGGAGTGTGTATATTCCGAGCCTTCTTCATTCGAGGAGGCAGTGAAGAAACCAATGTGGGTTGATGCAATGTTGGAGGAGTATGACTCCATCATGCGGAACTGTGTTTATGATGTTGTCCCAAGACCTCAGGACAAGTCAATGGTGAGTTCCAAATGGCTTTACAAGGTAAAGTAGGCCGCTGATGGCAGTGTTGAGAAACACAAGGCAAGGTTTGTTGCCCGAGGATTCTCACAGGTCGAGGGGATTAACTACGATGAGACTTTTGCTCCTGTAGCAAGGTACTCATCAATTAGATCGATATTGGCACTATCAGCTCAGATGGGGTGGAAGATCCACCAAATGGATGTGAAGACAACATTCCTTAATGGGACGATTGAGGAGGAGGCGTACATTGAGCAGCCAGAAGGTTTCGAAACCTTCGATAGTGAATCGCATGTGTGCAAACTCAAGAGGACTTTGTATGGGCTGAAACAAGCACCTCGTTCTTGGTACACCAGGATCGACAACTATTTCACCAGGTTGGACTTCACCAAGAGTGAAGCAGATGTGAACCATTACCACACAATGGTAGAAGGTAAGCCATTGATCATTGTTCTTTATGTTGATGATCTGATTTTGACAAGTGATGATCAGTTGATACAGTCTTGCAAGGAGGACCTTGCAAGAGAGTTCAAGATGAAAGACAGGTCTTATGCACTACTTCATAGGCATGGAAGTGTGGCAGAGAGATGGAGAAGTTTTTGTATCTCAAGGCAAGTATGCCAATGAGATCCTCAGGCAATTCCATATGGAGAAGTGCAAACACATGCAGACTCCTCTAGCTAGGAACTAGAGGAAGGAGTATGCTACTTCAGGTGAGGTAGTAGTTGCTATTGTTTATCGGCATCTGGTTGGTTCACTTATGTATCAGTGAACACACGACCCAACTTATGCTTTGCAGTGAACCAGCTAAGTCAAGCTATGGTTCAGTCTGCAAAGCTGTTTTGGAAGGCAGCAAAGCATGTGCTGAGATACCTTAGAGGCACATCTCAGTTGGGATTGTGGTACATACGGACAGAGGGAGTGAAGCTTCAGGGCTTCACAGATGTGGATTGGGCAGGGAGTCCATCAGACAGGAAGAGCACTTTTGGAGGAATCTTCAACCTTGGTTCACTTGCAATTTCCTGGTACAACAGGAAACAAAGATCAGTTGCACTTAGCTCAACAGGGACTGACTACATGGCTACTAGTCAGGTCGCATGTGAGGCCATTTGGATGCAGAAAATTTTAGTGGGATTGTTTGGTCAAAGGATGGATCCTGTAGTGAACTACTGTGATAATCAGAGTTGCATCAAACTCTCTGAGAATCCAGTTTTTCATGACAGGTCCAAGCACATTGATATCCGGTATCACCATCTTCGAGACTGTGTGGTCAAGAGGATCATGTTGTTGCTATATGTTTCGACCGAGGAACAGGATGCAGATATTTTGACAAAGGCATTGTCAAAATGCAAGATCGAGTTCCACAGAGATAGGATTGGGGTTACTGATAATCCCTTTCTTGTTGAGAGGGAGTGTTGAAGATAGCAACAAGAAATGCTAAAAATAGAAAATGTTGAAAATAGCAATGCTATAAATAGAAGTTCAGCCAGTGTTGAACTTAGCATAATGGATGAAAAGTGAAAGTGCTAAAAATAGCTTTTCTATAAATAGCATTTCAGGATACCTTCTTATTTTAGTCAGTCCCTAAACTATAATAGGAAGTAAAATTCAAATTTGAACTTAACAATTGTTTGAAAATAAATTAATTAATTCACCATGAGTTAATTAGTTGTGAACAATCAAACATGAAGTCTATGTGAGGACATGCAACAGTTTCTCCATTAATTGAGGAATTTATCCATCAGTTAAAGAGATAAGGATGAGTTCTAATTTGAGTAGTAATTAGTTGGCTCAGTTAACTTAGTCAAGTCCAATTAGATTGATTTAAACAGTTTGTTTAAATTAATGTAAGCTCAGTTAGTTAATCCATGCTTGCATATAATTGTTGCTCTTTAGATAATTGAATATTCTCTCATACATAACTCATGCATGTCAGTTCAGACAGAGACCCAGTTGGGATCAGATGGAGGGACAGTGTACTATCAGTTGCTAGGATATTCCTTGGTGAATATTCCTTGCATGCAGAAGGATTTCTTTCCAAGAGAATTGCATTGTTACTTCTTCTTGTTCAGTGAGTGTGATGGGGCCAATTCACACATGTGGCTTCACTGGGCCCCAAGAAAAATTGTGCAAAGAAATAAGGGCTTGGAGGAATTGAGGAGGATATATAATTTTCTATTCAGTCTATGAGCTTCATCGTTTGATTGCAGAGAGAGCAGGATAGCTTTTGAGCTGATTCTTTTTGTAACTTGGACAAGATTTCCACTTGTATGATAATACAAAGTTGGGGTTTTAGGCTGGTGCTTTCCCCTGGTTATTTCTTCTGTGTTATGTGTGATTGATTTCTTCTTATCAGTTATATGTGTTCAATTGATCTTTCTCATATTCGATTATGCTTCCGCATAATTGTTTGTAGAAGTAGATCAAGTATTTTGCTTTAGTATATTGCATTATTAGGTGATCTACAGGTTGGAATTTCTACAGGCCCTAACCCAAGGAAGCTTAGATCCGTAAATGAAAGCAAACTAAGAACAAAATATGTCTTTCATGAACTTGAAAATTTCTCGTACATCAAAAGTTGTATAATTGAAACTCCTAAATCTTTCTATTGGCAATGCTTCCACTAACTTCAATTATCTACTAGTTTTCTAAAGGGATACTCAATCCATCTATTTAAAGAATATGATTGAGGGGAAACCTCCTTGAAAAGATGATTGATTTCACTCCAAAACTCCTAAAAAATGGTTTCATGCTCCTTGAATGATCTTGCAATTACATGGAGGAGTATTTAATGCTCCAAGCCAACCAAGTTTGGTCTTCCCATAGCAGGGGACAAATCCCATAGTTCTCCTTGGTTGGATATCCTTGTGATTTGTGCCAAATCTTCTCAACTGCATGCATCATAACCACATTAGGCACATAAGGCATGACAAATCTCTTTAACCTCCCTAAGAAATCATTTAAACTAAGAAAAAGCTATAAAGTGCAAAAGGGAAGGTTTAATACATCATTTATGTGCTAGGAAAGGTTAGATGGCCTTATGTTTTACCTAATTGTGAGGCCCATAATACCCCCATATTGAAACTCTTCTCATCCCATGAGCAACCTATTCTTCCTCCTTTCTATATTTTTCCTCATGCATTTCCCTGGTGACTTATTTAATATCCTGTGCTATGTTGGAGGTGGTTGCCTAACGTCTTCCCATTCCCTTGATTCTTTTCCAAGACTTTGAGCTCCTATGTTGGCACGAAAGTGACATAAGGGGAATACCCTAGGTTCAAGCGTAGATGGCCAACAATGGCTGGTTGTAGTCTAGGACAACGTCAGCATTTTCACATTACCCCATGGATAAAGAGTCTCGCTCGAAGCGTGTCACGACCAGAAGTAAGAAGGGTTCAGCATGGGGTCAAGGTTATATCAACCATCAGTCTGTAAGCAACTTTATGCAGGTACTCAGGATAACATTATATCAATCATTACAACGAATCTACCATGTACATAGACTTGCAACACATTTAAAATTTTAGTAGGTCCATATATCATAAGCAAATACATATATCATACTAAGAAACAATCCAGATCTTCATTAATATTAATTAAACAGGATAACAGTATATAATACATTGGCCTTAGCCACAAATAGCTACATGAAATACCCGATTACAGGATCTAATTGCCTACGACAGACTCAACCCACTTCTCAGCCATTGGTTCAGTCTTCAATCCAAATGCTCTAAGAGATTGCATCTTCCTCGTTGCCCGTCTATGACTAGAAGCTATTACCAACCCATCAAGCCGTAACCATCAACCCCTTTCTCCTTATGACTTTCTCCTTTTGTATTCCTTCTACTGCTTGCAATGCTAGTTCCCACTCAGTTGTTCCTTTCCTTGGCTGCCTCTCGTCCACCTTGTCCGCTTGGTTGCCCCTGCTTTCTGCTGACACCTTGCCGCAACCATCCTGCAACTGCCTATTCTTGTCTTCTGCCCCAGCTGTCTTCTTTGCAACCTCACCATTGTTCCTGCCACCCGTTTCCTCTTCTTCATATCTTCAAAATCTTACAATATATTTTAAAATCAAAATGAAGGCCCCAACAAGCCTCGACCACAATTCTTTAACTCATCCTCAAGTCAATTCATTTCAATCTTTGTGGGTCCTATTGGTGTCTCAGTAGGTACTCTTGTGGGTGGCTACTTTGGTTCTACTAGCTGACGAGCTAATGCTCCCATTGTCTCGGCTGTCATTTGAGGGGTGGTTTCTGCTCCCATTGCACGTTCTTCCACTTGTTTCCCTTCTTTTCCAAATGAAGGTCCCAACTTCGGGACAACAGTGGTCATTTTCTTCCAAAATTCATTATACTTTTGGAGGGCAGCCTCCCTTCCGACAATGAGCGTGTCAACCTGTTGAGTGAAGCCTTCAGCTATGTTGATGTTAATTCGATTGGCTTTTGACTCCGTAGACGGTCCCATTGTTATTCACTTTTCTTGTAGACTTCTTTCAGAACTAGAACCTGTAGATGGATTGGTGGACACAGCTCTCTCATCAGTTCTTAAGTTTTTGCTAATTCTTCTTCAATCTGATCAACCTGTACTTGAATGGCGGCGATATGTTCTTCAATCTTTTGGAGTTGGTTGGAATCCATGCAATCTCTATTACTAGAAAACAGTATCTGTAGATTCTCTATCATAGGGTATACTAAATGATTCTTCAATGCAAGGCTTCCCAGCCAGTCGTGAACTTTATCCATTAGGGCATACTCGTCTGCTAGTGCATCGACAAGTGATTTCTTCTTGGATGCTACCTCCATGATCTTTCCATCTATTGTTCTTGCATATATTTCAACTAGGTTTGGCAGCATTGATCTTCCTGTTTCCATCTTCTTCTTCATATCACCGTTGGTTGCCACCAGATTTGAACATGCTACTTTAATGTGATCGCAGCAACTCGTGAGTGTGAAGGTTGTAATGTCCTTTGGATATTCCATGTTGGCATCTGTGATCGTCAACCATAATGAACAAAACTTCTATGTTACCTGATCAACGTGCACCTGCAAATCTATATTTTCTTGTCACAGTTGATCTCTCTCGTTTGTTACTTCATGTAGCTATTTTTTTTGCTACTCATTCTCTCTGGCCAAATCATTGTGTATTCTTTCGTCTCTTTGTGCCGCTTGTTGAATAAATGCAAACAACTATGTTGAGGACTAGTGTTGTGGTGTGTCAACTTGCATTGTGCTTGGTTCTGGAAATTTTTACTGAATTGGTAGGCCGCTGGTAATGGATTTCTCATAATGGGAGGTGGGAGAATGAACTGGCTATTATTGTGGAGTGAACTGGGGAGTGGGAGGAACAATACAAAGGTTGGGGACCATGGGGAAACTTATAGGGAACAATGGTTAGTATGGTTCACCCCCCTCATGGAGGTGGAAGCGGTGTGGGGAAAATATTCCCGCGACTGAGGTGGGATAGTAGAGGTGTTTGGGGGGATTTCTTCAATAATCGAGGATGCGGAGATTGTTTGTCCAACCTCATCAGTAAGGTCGACAATGTGAATTTTCGAGGTAGTTCTTGGCTTCTTAACTGCCAGGTTCCTAACTACTCTTTTATTTTTGGGTTTTAGGACTGTTGGCTGGGATGGGGTTCTAGCACCCCCTATGGGGATTGTCATAGCCAATGGAGTTGTAATTATTGGTGAAAACATAGTAGAACCTTGAAACTGCATGGGCTGGTTAGCCTCACCTGAGTGCTCAGCAAAGCTTGCAATCGTCTGCCTTATCGCAAACATTTTTGGCTCCATTTGTAGCACCATTGGGTGTATATCATCTTCAGCTGGCATCTTTTTGTTGCTTTCTCCTACTTCTCCTGCTTGCCACTATGGCTTTAATCTACCAAACATATATTAGTACTTCCCCTCTGTAATTTAATAGGTGACCCCGGCCATGATCCAATATCACTATGGAGTGCCACTTCATTTAAAACAAATTTTTGTGGCCTCATCTTGAAGGTATTAGGATGGACACACCAGGGTTGAAGGCAAGTGTGACCATGCAAGGCTCCAAACCAGATTTCCTCAAAGAACTCATCCAGCGGTGGTTTGGGTATTCTCTTCGTCAACTTGATTGCAATCAACAACAGCCCATACAATTCAGTGAAAGCTACCTCATTAATTTCTTTACTGCTCAAGTCCCCCGAAGCTCTCCATGGCTCATACTAGAGAGCTAATGGTTTTCCTTTGGTGATCTGCATCATCTCCCTCCCCCTTGGTGTCTGCCATTTCCACATCGTCAGAGACATCAGTATGTATCCAAACAAGAAATTGGTACTCTTCCTGTAGATATCTTCACATGCTTCGAAGAGCTCGTTTAGTATGAAAACAAACCAATTGAGCACTTCTCCATTGCAGCAATGCTCTACAACTAAAATTGCATCTAGAGTGCATTCATTTCTTACGAAGTGTCTCATGGTATTTCCTGCTATGATGTAGCTAGTGAACCTTATCTCAATTTTGTTGATCATGTCAATTTTGGCTCCCCTTCCGCTGCGCTTCATTCCATATTTTGCACAATGATCATCTTCTCCCTACTTCTTTTTTCTTTTCACGCTTGCCTGGAACGTTGTGTTCACCGCATCTCCTCTAGCTGACAGACTTATGAGATGATGGATATCGTCTATGTGAATTGGGTACTCCTTGTCGAGCCACAAGGATCCCCAATGCATTCTGCTAGCTAGTAATTTGGTACACTGCATTGCAGCCAGTTGAGTTCCGAAGACTAGTAAACTTCTCAAATTGATCAGTGTCAACCTCTGTAATCCTCTAAAATATTCCTTGACTTTGGTTGTTCTGGTGCCATCTTCCTTTTGAATTTATTTTGTATAGACTTCCCTTTTCAACGTTGGAAACTAGAAATAATCAATAAGGTCATTGTCAACTAAGGTAGATTTGTCATATTTGCCATATAGATTTTCCAGTAGTGCAATTCGCTCATCTAGTTTATCCTCTGGAACTGAGAGAATACCCTTTGCCATTGCTCTGCGTCTCTGATAAACAATCATTACTTGAGGCTTCGAACTTCTGTGCTTCTGCTACTGCTATTCCTCAGAGCAGAATTGGAGTTTCTCTGCTACTTGCACTTGAAATTCTGTAGCTTCTTGCATTATCATGCAAATTAGGTAGTCGGGCTTGACATGACGTTTCCTGACTAGACTTTGGCAACTAATTACTACAGAAACTTTCCCCATGTATCCTAACCATGCTTTACCGTCGTCGATTGACCTAGACCTGACATTTCTGACGTGCACTGGGAAAGGACAGAGTGGGTTGCATGGCTTATTAACTTTGTCGTAATGGAGGGTATTTATTAGCTAAATTTGTTCCTAATGGGAAAAGATTTTACGGCTTCCACTTGACAGTTGCATTATTAGTTACTTATTATGGAAATGACTACTCGTACGCAGAAAGGACAGACAAAGCGTGTGACTATTAAGACTGAAAAATTGTATGCCTATGTGTAACTTAAGAACTGGAAATGTGTGTGCCTACGAGTGATTGTTAAGTCTACCTATTCCCCCTGACCACAAATGGTTGCAGTATCATGACATTTTTGCCACAACCTTATTGACACTTTTGCTTATTCTTGCTAAAAGGATGATAAAAGACACAAACTTTGAATGAATATTGAAATGACTTGGCTAACGTTTATTGACTACTACCTACTTGTGGGCTCATTTCCAAGACCCCCTTAACTTGATAGTGTGTTCATTGGCATGTGGAAGGGCTTCAGGCGTGCGTTGTTTACCCAATTTTGTATCATTCCTCCATCCAGTTGCGCCAACCTTACCATTCCAGAATCTCTGGTTTTCGTAACTATGAACGGGCCCAACCAGTGCATCTGCAATTTACCTAGAAATTTTTGGAACTCATTATCGTATAATAATGTGTCATCTCTAACTTTGAATGTATTCCTTATGATATGCCTATCAAGCCAAGCTTTTTACCTCCTCTTCTCTACTAACTGGTGAAATTCGGCCAAGAATCTAGATTCATCAAGTTCCATTAGTTGATTTAGTCTTTCTCTTAATGCTACATTATCTGTCATTTTTGTTGCCTCGGAAATAAAGATACTATGAACTCTACTGGCACGACTACTTCCTTCCCATATCACAACTGAAATGGTGCTTTTTTATGAAGTCTTTTCATTGTTGTTTTGTATGCCCATAGAGTTGTTGGTACACGCTTGTCCCAGTCATCCCTATTAGCTAATATAATTTTCGTGAGACCTTTTTCCAGTATTTTATTGAATGCCTCAATAGTCTCATTGGCTTGTGGATGGTATGGAATGCTTTTATGATGCTGAATCATAAATTTCTTGAGAAGAGACTCAACGGTTTCATTAATAAAATGTGTTCCTTGATCACTTGTCTGGCTTTTTGGCCATCCAAATATTGAAATTATATTCTCAAAAATGAACATTGTAGCAGTGTCGGTCGTACTGTCTTTGAGTAGTGCTGCCTCTACCAATCTGGTGAGATATTTTGTGGCTGTAATTATGTATCTTGCATGTGAATGTTTTGTTGGTGGTGTTATGGTTTTGATGAAATCTATTGCCCGCTTCTCGAAGATATGCACTATATGAACGGTTTTTTAGGCGAGTCATCTCATCGAGAAGGGTTCCCAACCCTTTGACAGACATCACAATTCTTAGCATATTCTTTAGAATCTTTGTGGAGGGATGGCCACCATAATACTACATGTAGTATCTTCCTTGAGGTGGATTTTCCTCCTATATGGCCACCCGCGACCCCAGCGTGACATTCCCAGAGCACATCTTCTCTTTCGTGCTGAAGTATGCAACATCTTAGGACTTGATCGAGGCCCATATTATAGATATTTCTTGTGATTAGTTGGTAGTTTGTTGCCCTTACAATTAGATGTCGCTTCTGTGTTGGTGTATACCCCTTCAAGAAGTGCCCTATTGTTAATAGCCCAACAATTTATTCTAGGTAGCCCAAAACTTCTTCTATTCTAAATAAGTCAGCATCAGGTAGTTGATCATCTAATGCCCCTTCATTCTCTCTAGTCTCCAGTTGTGATAGATGATCCAGCCCCACATTCAGTCTTTTGGGTTTGATGACTACCTCGAAAGTGAATTCTTGGAAGAGTAATAACCATCAACATATTTTGCCTTCTAACACTGATTTGTTTACTAAATACTTTAGTGTTGAATGATCTATGAAAATTTTGAATGGCGCTCCAACATGTAATGCCTGAATTTCTACAGACAGTAGACCATGGCCAATGCCTCCCTCTCTGTTGACGTATAGTTCCTTTCTACAGTTGATAATTTCCTATTGGCATAGTACATTGGATAATCCATATTTCTTTCGCCTGGTTTCACTAAGACTGCGCCTAGGGTGATCCTTGATGCATCAATATGTACATGAAATGTTTTGTTCCAATCTGGGTAGACAAGGATCGAAGCACTTACCAGTGTCTCTATCAATTTATCCAATGTTGCTTGACAGTTCTCCATCCAAGTAAATACTTCCATCCTCTTCAATAACCTCTCCATCGGGGTTGTAATTGATGCATAATTCCTAATGAACCATCGGTAATACCCTGTATGGCCCAGAGTGGATCACAGTTGCTTTACATTGTGTGGCGGTTCCATGTTGAAAATTACAGCAACCTTTTCGGGGTCTATGCACACTCTGTATTTGCAGACAATGTAGCCCAGCAACGTTCCAAATGGAACCACAAAAATGCACTTCTTTAGGTTCAAGGAAATTTGCAATTGTTCACACATTTCAAACATGACCCTTAGTAAGCTTGTGTGTTTCTTTAGCAGACTATATATTGTCCAATCATCCATGTACACTTCTAGGAACCTGTGATTATAGTCTTGGAATGCATCTATAACAATCCTTGAGAAGACCACAGGTGCGTTCTTCAAACCGAAAGGCATTATATGGTAAGCATATGACCCCCATCCAGTGGTGAACGTTGTCTTCCTTTTGTCCTCTTCAGCTATTCAGACTTGATGGTAGCCCGAGAATCCATCCGTGAATGAAAATGATTCATTTCCTGCTACATTGTCCAGGACCTTATTGCTAAAAGGTGTTGGAAAGGGATCATGCACACATGCATTGTTCAGACTCTGATAATCAACGCAGACTCTTATTTTTGTCATGTTTTTCTTGTTCTGTATGACTATCAGACTTATCCATTCCACTTCATCTACCGAAAGTATAATCCCAACTTCTAGCATTTTTTCAATCTCCCTCTTAACCTTTTCTTTCACTCTGGGGTTTAACCTATACGTCCTGTGCTTCATCGGATGGGCACTCAACAATTTTTTCCTTATCTTTTGTGTTGCACTGGAGGAAAACATATGATGAATTCTTTGACATACTATAGAGGCAGAGATCATGTTTGTGCAAGAATATTTATTTAAAATTGGTACCACTACCCGTTTAGGAATAAGGAGTAGGTTTTGGATGGTTACCCACAATTCACTACTTCCAAAGAAAGGCGTTCCATGGTGCCAAAAAAAATTTCTAGGCTTGCAACTTGGTTTTCGTTCTCCTGCAATTTATTTTGTATTTGCTGCAAATGGGCCATTAGCTAATTGTTTTTTTCTTTCCATGTGATCCCTTCTATTTTCTTCATCAAATCTAAGGAGTGCCATCTCCTCCCTCGTCTTCTTCATTTCTTCTTCCATTTTTCTAGTATCAACAACTCCCTTGGATTGTGCAATTTTCTTCCACCTATGAGTCCCAACCTTCTGATCTTGTTTAAAATTAATGAATAACCATGGTGCTAGGTACACATGGAGCATTTTTCTAGCCTCAATCCAATAATAGAAGAAAGTAGATCCTCTTTGGGATGGTTTTTCTATTGTTTTATTAGCCTCTTGTAGCTTTGTATTTTGTTATTATAGCTCCTCAAGTTGACCTTATTGTTGAGCACTTGGTCCTTATGATTGTATTTGCAACATCATTTATTTAGAAGACGATGGTGTTACTCTTGTTTATACCACTAATATTATTAATTTCTACTCTTATACCTTATAATGATCTTCTTTCTCAGGGCTAGGGGTTTCTTCAATGGTTATAGGAGTGGAAGATGGAGAATTCGGTTTTCTAGTATATCAAACATTGGTACTTTTTTCTTCTTCTTAAGTAAGTGGGTGGTTGAATAGGTTTACTTTCCTTGGGTTGTGTTGGAGTGATTAATGCTTCCAATGCAGCAACAACTTATTTTTCTTCCTCCTCCAAAATCTCTACCCCCCTTTTCAAGCCACAATGATTATGTTTCCTCTTTCTTTCCTTTTTAGTTAGCCTTCTTTGAGGATTTCCAACTTCAATTTGGCAATCTATTTACCGCTCTTGAGGCTCCATTATCTCTATATTGAATTCTATTTATGAGGCTACCGATTCAGCTTTGGCCCTTATCTCTACCAATTCTAACTCAACCAATATTGTGTCAACCATCTCTACCTCAGCTAGCTTTTTTTATGGTTCTAATAATTCCATCTCTCCCAAATCTACCTATGGTTATGTTAATTCACCTTGGGCCTCTAAGAAGGCCTATCTATCCATGTCGACAAAATTTATCCAGGGAATAATTTTTTGAAGGTGTTTTAAGGCATCCATGACTATCAACCTAATGATGCCATGATGAATCAAGTAATTTATTTTTATCTCCTTCACTTTTATGATCATCCCTTCCATGGATTGGAGGAGAAATTACGGGATAGTAATCTTCCCATGAAAAAGTAGGTCATGTTGGAATATAAGTTGATATAAGAGCCTCTTAGACTATGCTTAATATTCATTCATAAGAAATGTATTTAAGGATATGTTATGATATTTAATCCCATGGGTGTGGTAGGCTTTCCTTTCTTATTCCATTGTTATCTTCATCTAGTTGCTCATCAAGGAGGAGAAATCCTCTTCTTGCACTAATGGCTTGATGTCTCTTCTCTTTACTCCATTGAATTCACTTTGGAAGGGTAGTGACTTTACTGATCAAGTCCTCATTAATGTATATGATCAATCCTTGAAAAGTAGAGACTACTTCATGAACCTTAGGTTGTTGTAGGTTTAAATCAAATTCTAGAGAAATTTCATTGTTGGACATTTTTTTCATGGTGTTGGCATTGATGTCAACCTAGTGGTCCTCATGATGTTGGCCTAGTATGATGATCCTCATGATTTCAACCTAGTAGTGATGATCCTCATGATGTCATCTTAGCAGTAGTGGTATTCATGGTCTTATTGGTTCACAGAGTCTCATGATGATGGCATTAATGTGGTGGCCCTCATGATCTTGTTGCTTTACAAAGGTGTTTGGTTATGGAATTAGAAGTGGAGTCAATTGATTGATGGCATTCAACTTAGAATGTCAACCTAGGTGTCTAGTAGATGAGCTAGCTGAGGAGTTGATTATGGCCTTGAATTCAACAAGGTTGGTGCCTTTGACATGTTGATCAATTTATAGGGTTTGAGGCTTTTATGTTATTTAGAGGCTTTACATGAGATTACATAGGATATAGAAGATTGGGAGATGGTTAGAGAGGAAAAGTATCAATTTTAGGAGGAGTTGGAGTAGTTTCTTTGAATTTTTGGGCTGAAATCAAGGTAACTCAAGTTTTTTTCATGAAAATTGCATTATAACTTTGGTTTCCTTCCTGAAATCTATGTTACCCCTCCTAGTAATGCTTTTCTCGAAGGGATAACCTATGTTACCCTGTCTAGACTCAGTTTTCCATATTCTTCATGCATTCCAATGATTTCTACAGTCATATACTTTGGTTTTTTTCTCATGGTTTTTGATAGAGAGAGTAGACTTGAATAAACCATGCTCTAGAAGGTGATCAAGTCAAAATGATAAGGTTTAGTGATGTGTATTGATTGCATTATCCATCAATTATAAAATGTCTGAGAATGAAGTAGAAGGGGTTAGAGGGTGTGATATTAAGAGAGAGAGAGTATGTTATAGGTTTGCAGAGTTAGAGAGAAAATCAGAGCTCAAACTTGGAGCATATTTCAGAGTATCATGGAGCTACAATAGATATACATTTAAAATATATTTGTGCTGTAGATTGTGTCTCCCAGTTGCTACTGATATAGAGAGGAGAGTTTTTGTTGTAGTTGTTGCTATAGAGATTTCATATCAGAGATTGATTTGTTGATATGTTTGTGTTGTGGGGGTTTATTGGAAAGTTCCTTGTTGTATCTTCAGTATATGAGTTTTTGTATGGCTGCTAGTTTGATCTGTTGATGGTTGAGTGTGGAGAACATATTGTCATGATGTGTTGCTACATGGTTTGATTTTGTTGAGTAGATTTTGGTTGAGATTATGTAACATATGTATGTAATTGGTGATTTCCAGTAGGAGTTTGATTCGGTTTGGCATATTGTATTCAGTTGATGGATTGATGTATTCATTGAGGTTTTGTTGTAGAGATTGTGTCAAAGAGCTTGTATTCAATGTTGGATATATGAGTAGATTTTTATTGTGAGTCCACTTTGAAAATGGACAAAAAGAGGCTCACAAGTGTTTGATTGCAGAAATAGTGGATCCATTCTGAAACATTATGAAACGTGGTCCACGAGAGAGATTGAAGGTCAGGGTCTTCAATGTAGTGAGTGGTGGCTTTCATATTCAAGGTGTAGTGGATCCATTATGAAACATTATGAAATGTGGTCCATGAGGGAGCTTGAAGGTCGGGGCCTTCAATGTTGTGAATGGTGGCTTTCATATTCAAGATGTAGTGGCATCCTTTAGGTAGTGGCCTGAGAACTTGGCACTGGTGGCTTCCATCAAATGGTGGTTGGGCAAGGATTATTGGGAGTGGTGGCTTCTAGCAGGTTGTGTCCTGCAAAGTCAAGGGAATGGTGGCTCGCATGATATGCAAGTTGTGGCCCATAGTGAGTGGTGGCTCGCATGATATACAAGTTGTGGCTTGCACACTGGGAGTGGCCAGTAATCATATGTAATGAATAATTTTTCTAACGATGGTTTTCTCCTGTGTGATTTCCACATTATATCCAGTGTCTCTTAGGTGTGATGATGTTCATGTTATTGATTGATGTGTTGGCTCATTCTATAGCCCAATGTGGAGGTGATGTGTAAGTTATGTATGTGTTCAATTTGGAGTTGACAAGTGTCCCTCTTAAAATAAAAACAAATTATTCTCTAAATAGAAAAGAAATGTCGACTATAATAAATAAATAAATATAAATATAACTGTA